>VDFB02336172.1:116926-202545 GCA_007258455.2 Sequoia sempervirens
TTATGATCAGCTTGTGTCGATTAAGTTGCAACTCTCCATCGGAAAGCTTGCACGTGTGTTATGCCCTACATAACCACCCCATTTTGGTTTGGAACAAAATGGGTCCACCTTGTTCTTTTCTTTTCCTTTGGTCTTTTGTTTTCTGCCTTAGGCATTTTTCTTTTTTATTCTATCAGAAGCAGAACCAGGATGAATATCGGGCTTGGAATTACATCCAAGTTTTGGTCTTGTTCCGTCCCCGGTTTCAGTTCTAACAGTTCCTTTTTTTTCATCTTTTGTTCTGTCAAAGCCGGGTCCAGAGTTGAATCTAAATGTTAAACTCTATCCACATTTCTCGTTCGGGTTCCATCCCGACTCCGACTCTGCTTTTCTTTTATCTCTCTTCTTTGTTGGTCATTTTCCCTTTGGTTTGGTGTCCTATGCCTTAGCTATTTTCTTTTCAGCCTTGGGTGTTTTTCTTTTTTGTTTTGGCGGACTCATAACCGGAATGGAAACCGAACTTGGAATTCCTTCCAGGTTCTGTTTTCTATTCCTTTTCCGGTCCCGGTTCTACCTCTTTTGTTTTCTGCCTTGCTCGCCTTTGGTTTTGGATTGGCAGACCCGGAACCAAAACTGGAACCGAACCCTAAAACTTTAATTAGTTTTTGGTTTGTGTTCCGTTCTGATCCCCATTCTGCATGTTTTGTTTTTTCGCATTTGTTCCTTTTTTTTTGTCGGGGGATGTTTTCCCCCTTTTCTTTTTCTTCCTTTGTCTGTCTTCATCATCTTTTTGGATGTTGTCGGAGGCGGGATCAGAACAGAATCCAAACCTGAAACTTTGAAAAGTTTTTGGTTCAGTTTTGGCTCTGGTCCCGGTTCTGCTGTGTTCGTTTGTTTTTGCCCCGGTTCCGATCGATTGGTCGCGGGGTGTTCTTCTTCCTTTCCCCTTTTCTTTTTCATTCTTTTGTTGTCTCTTTCTATGTTGTCAGAGGCGGGATCGAGATGGAATCCGAAACTAAAACTTTGAAGAAGTTTCAACCTTAGATTTAGTTCCGCCCCCACCCCCGTTGTGTTTCGCCTGAGATTGATTTTTTCTCTGATCCCACCTGCGTTTGTTTCCATCTTTGTCCCTTTGCGTTTTGGTTTCTTTTGCGGACACGGAGCCAAAGCGAGAGGTGAACTTAGAAATGTTGATTATTTCCATGGTTAGTTCCCATCTTGACTCTGGTCTCGGTTCCGATTTCTGTATTGGTTCCGCCCCCACCGGTTTTGAATGAAGGTGTCATTTTTTTTGGTTCAGTTTTGGTTCCGCCTCCGCCAGAGTTCGGTTTCTTTTTGTTAAAATTGAAGGCACGATATTAATGATATATTTTATGTACTTTTGGAACTAATAGAGGCACTTGTTTTGTAGGATTCATTTGGGATCCGTCGGTCGCCATGACATCTTAAATCACCGTAGGTTTTCATATGTCTCCCCAACGTGCATAAGTCTCACCGAAAGGTGAGGCGGTATCGGCGTAACGGTTTGAGTTTGGAGAGAAGTCTTGGCGACCGAGTAAAGTCTCATCGAAAGATGTAAGTTCGGCGTGATGTCTGGCCGAGGGAATAAAGTCTTGCCGACTGGGGAGGAGTCTCGTTGAAAGATGAGGGGCTCGATGAAAGGTCTTGCCGACACATTTTGTGCCCTCAGTGTAGCATGTTGAGCTCGGTGTGACATCTCGCCGACCAAGCAAAGTCTCCCCGAAATGAAATGAGCTCTTGGTGAAAAGACGCGACTTCAGTGTAATGTCTCGGCAAAGGAAGCTAGTCTCGCTGGCAAGAGATGACGTCAACAGATCTGGAGCGGGAAGAGGGCCGAAGGGAAGAAGGAGGCCATGAGTCACAGTGACAGCTGGGATTTTTTGACAAAGGTAGCTCGGCATTAATGGTAACGCTTTAGGGCATTCAAGGCAGCTTGGCATGGTAGTTCGAAGATGGACACGGGGGCCAGAAGTAAATGCGGTAGCTGTAAAAGATCTGAAGGCTTCTCCTGAGGATAATCTTTCACCGACATGGACAGCAGGGATTCACATTTAATGTAGAACCAACTTTATTCAAAACATCTGGACGTTGACCCTTCTAGAGGAAGATATTTTGTAAACCCTAAAATAGGGGGTGACATTCTTTTTGGGAGGTTATGTATATATGGCATATTCTTTCTCTTAAGGAGGGAGAGTTTTTTTTTTTAGTTCGAAGAAATAGATAGAAGTTTTGGGAAAGATAGAGGGGATGAAAACTGCATCCTGTTTTTTTGTAAAGGGAGCTTCTTTTGTCTTCTTAGTTAGGAGTGAGATTTAGCCGAGGCAGTAATGTATCCCTCAAGTTTTCTTAGTGTAGATGGAATGATCTGAAGACATGGATTTTCTGTACATTGGTGATTGTGCGAGATTTGTAAATGTTGCTTATTTGTTTTACCAACAGTAGGAGCAACCAGACTTGAATCTACTCCATATTGTGTTCTAGAATGGTATTTATCCTGAGTTAATCATTTGATTTTGAAAGCTTTCAAGGAATGGAATCTTATTTTGTGTTTTGTTTAAATGGTAACTTATAATCAGTTGTTGAAATCAACACTGTGAATGAATGCAACTGTGTGTTAATCACAAGTTAATTTTGTTCTTCAGTTTTAGTTAGCAATTCCTTGAAAGGTAACAAGTCTGGTTAAGTTAGATGAATTATCATTCTTTTCAGTACCAAAACCTTGATCTATCTTTTTATGTTTCTTTAAAAACCCCAGTTAAAGTAGGTTTAAATTCATGCTTGATCTTAGAACAATCCACAAGCCCAACACCAGCAGGCCCCTTGAACATTATAGTTCACATCAACCATTGAGCAACATCAGCACAGTTGAGAACCAACTACAAAGACCTTGGGAGCTAAGATATCCACATGTTGTCTTTCTCTTTCAGGAGAAACAGAGTAGCAATATTCTATTTAACTGTTGTTGTGCTATTCTAACCAATCAACAGAAATTGGTGCTAGAAGGAGGGCCTAGAAGGGAAAGCTGGATAATACTGGATTTTTCTTACCAGAAAGGTCCCATAAAGTTCTTCAATCAGCTGAAAATCCATCACCTTTGGTAGAACTCAAGACCCCAAGAAGACACAAGAGTCTCAAGACTGGGGCAACTATCATACCACCCTTATCAGCTCCGCTCACTCCACCAGGCTTTTCACCGATACCCCAGTGGATACCCATCAATCCACCATCGAATCCATCTCAATTGTCATTATAGCTGGTTCAACCCATACAACAACTGGCTCAACCACCACCACCGCTACCAATGGAATTTTTTTAGAATAATCCCTCTCCATTGGGGACTATTCCTGGAGGTTTTCACAACATGCCTAAGAATCCTGAGAAATTATGTCCCAAATACATTATGGAAAATCAAGGAGTACTGAAGAGCACATACAGGCTATTAAGGATGTATGTACCAGAGCTCAGATAGCTCACCATGATGTAGTTTGTAGGTTGTTCTCTTATTCATTAGGGGATATGGCGTACAACTGGTATCTTAATCTTCCACAAGGTTCTATTCTGACCTAGACACATTTGGAAAATGCTTTCATCAATCAGTTTAGGGTTTATGTAGATCCAACTCTTTTATATCACCAACTTGCTACCATTAGGAAGGAGCCATGTGAATCCTTGCCCTTGTTCAATACTAGGTTTCAACGAATGTATAGGAGACTACAAGACCCCTATCTAGTTACTGAGAACAGTTCCATTCAAGCATACTTTAGGGTAATAGACCATTTTCTAGGTTTGTTCTTGCAAAGAACTTATCAACCAGCTGATATTGATTCCCTATTCAAAGTTTACCATCTAGCTATCAAGTTGTAACAACAAATTAGTTCTCAACAAGGAAGTTTAGGAGGAGGTTTTCCTTCAATGGGGTATCAGATGCCTAGCTCACCCCCTTTATTCAATACTATCCCAGGGATGTCTCCTTCCCATTATGGGCCTATATCTGAATTGCAAACTCAGCCACCTATTCCATTCTTCGCTAATGGAATTGCTGACTTCTTTCAACAATCACAGGTTCCTCAAAGTCCCCATGGTCATCATAACCAAATTGGAACACCAAATCATGGTGGTCAGCCACCTGTTGCTAAGAGTGTGGAAAGTGAACGAATAGTCCAACTCACAAATGAGGTAGAGACCTTAAAGAAAACATTGTCCCAAGTCACAAATGACATGGCTCAACTTCGATTGAACCCCTCCCAAAACCAAGGTAACTACCCTAATCAAAATAGCAACAATCAGGGTACTCATCAGAATAACAACAATCATAGCTAGAGGGGTTATCAGGGCCAAAACTCCCTTAACTAGGGTTATCAAAATCAAAATAGAGGATATAACCAGAGGCTAAATAACAACCGACAATGGAATACAAGGCCAAACAATGGTGGGGTTTCGCATAATTATCAAGCTAATGAGGAGAGGTCACATACTGTGAATGTGGCTGACCTCAATTTTATGACTAACTAGTGCAGGCTGCATGATACTACAACCCATTCTGAGGTAAACTACCTTGAAATGGAAAAGATAGTCAAGATGGCACAGGAAGATTCCCAAACATTCCAAGGGAATTCCAACAAAGGAGGTGACTCAGTAGATACAACAATGACTTATGACCTCTTTGAGGAGGAACCTTCATTCCCAAAGCAAGAGGAGAATGAACCAAAGATAGATTCATATGATGCCCAAGCCTTTCAGGCAAAGGGAGGACACTTCCTGAGAAATCAAAATAAGGGTCCATTCACTACATCAACACCGCCTAATCACATGGTGCCTCCAAATCAAAGTGCTGACAACAACCCTCCTCCACCAAAAGGTCCACCTGACTTCCATAACAAAGGTAATTCACTTGGTGTTGTCAAAAATAATTCAAGTTATAACACAGAATTTGATATTGTTTCTGAGATGCAGAGGTAGAAAACCTCTTTATCTTATTTTGACATCCTAAAGTGGTGCCTTTCTCAACGAGAGATAGTGTTGAAATCTTTGGAACAAGCTAATAAATCAAAATGGAAAAGCAAGGTTGCACCTACTGTAGATATGAACATTGTGTTGTACAGAAGCAAGGTAGGTACCCCACCATTTCTTTTGAGTTTAAGAATCTGTGGAAAGAACCTACATAATTTTCTGTTAGATTCAGGGGCTTCTGGCAACGTTATGCCATTTTTTGTATGCAAGAAATTGGGATTAAACCCCATTCAGACAAACAAGAAGGTCATCCAACTTGAAAAAAAGGAGGTTAATGTGGTGGGGGAATTGAGAAACATACATGTGCAAGTAGGATTTGACCCTAGGATCCTAACCAACATAGATATTCAAGTAGCAGACATTCCTGAGACCTATGGTATGCTGCTGAGCAAAGATTTGATGAAAAGTATAGGGGAATATCTCTCCCTTAACTTTTCACATATGTGGCTACCATGGAGGGGAGTGCCTACGTAGATTAGGATTGAAAGTGAACCTCGCCTCAAGCATATCATCACTGAATATGATTGTCCCAACGAGGTAGCTTACTTTGAAACCGAGATAGGGGCTTACAAAAGAGAGGAAATTTTAACCTTCTCGGTTCTCGATTCTAAAGACATGTCAATACAAAAACTCCCTGACCCCATGATTAATGAAAATCAATAGACCTTGATTAGGAAGCTACAACAAGATCAGTTGGTCTTGGGGGAAGACATTGATTTACAAAGTCCTTTACTTCCTAATTGGTGCAGGATACACTACCAGAATCATTCAGAATTAACCTGCCAACCCTGCATCAACATTTTGAATTATGTCTCCCAAGTTGAGGAGACTAGTCCAAGTCACCTTGAGACTGTTGTTGATCACTTCTCATTTGAAGTCAAGGAAGCAACAGTGTTAACCAGGGATAAGATGCTCCCGAGGGAGGTTCCTCCTCAAATTGAACTTGCCTCACTCACATTTCCAAATCAGCGTATTCATGAGGAACAACCCCAAGGTTTGCTCAACACCCCTGCACTTACAAGTATACCAAAACCAGAAGAATTAATCAAAGATACAAGTGAATGTCAAAAGGATAACCTTGGGTCACATAATACATCTGTGCAGAGATTGGGAATTACACCTAAGGAACCTATTGAACACCCGTTCCCTATACCTAATCCAAAAGATCAAGTAACCCCACCCCTGGCTCATTCTATCCAAGTGCCCACAATGACCTCAAAAGGATCAACCCCAGCTCATGATCAGTTGTGGACCCTCACGTTTGATGGATCCAAATCTAAGATAGGTTGTGGTGTTGGGATCGAACTAACCAGCCCAAAAAGGAAAACCTTCTTTGCTTCTTATAGGTTGTAGTCCGGGTGCACTAACAACGTAGCAGAATATGAAGCTCTAGTTCAGGGGCTAATGTTTGCACATAAGAAGAAATTCACTGCCTTGATGGTTAAAGGAGATTTAGAAATAGTTATTAGGCAAGTACGCAGCCAATACACATGCTACAATAAAAGGATGGCAGCATATAGAAATAGGGTATGGAACCTGATTGAGGACTTTGGTGCCTTTTGGATTAGCTTAATCCCTAGGGAAGAGAATTAGATAGCTGATTCATTAGTTGTTGCTGAAAGTACCTTGGAACCTATGCAAGGCTCCAAGCTTAAGAAATTCTCAATGGAATTGATTTCCACCCCTATTGTTCCTGATAATGTCAGGAATTTTCAAGTTTTTGATGATGTTCAACATATTCTTTCCTTTCTAGCAAGCTCAGATGTTTTCCAAGGGCAAATCATTAATGAGTCCAACAGGGATCAAGGAGATTGGAACCTTGGAGATTGTGATACAGAGGGGGTCCTCAATCTAAAACGTAACAACATTCCCAAGGGAATGGTGGCCTTGGAAAGAATTTTTGATTCAGACCCTAGGGCTCAAGAGAAGATATCAGCTAAAGATAAGGGAGGTGAATATGAAACTATCAACCTAGCTGATACTGGCCCGGAAAGAAATGTTTACATAGGGAAAACTTTCCCTGAAGCAATCAAAAAAGATATACTGAGGGCACTAAAAAAGGATATTGCTGCTATAGCTTGGGGGTATGAAAATCTAAAGACATTTGATGCTACTTTAATGACTCATACTATTCCCTTGAAGCCCGAAGCTAAGCCATTTCGATAAAAATAGTGCCCTGTCAACACCCTGATTGAACCATTGATCCTTAGAGAAGTTTAGAAATTGCTTTCTGCAAGAATAATCTTCCTTATGCAACATTCAACATGGGTGGCTAACTTAGTCCCAATCCGTAAGAAAAATGGAGAGATCAAGTTGTGTGTAGACTTCAAAAATTTGAATAGAGCTTCAGAGAAAGACAACTACCCACTCCCTTCACTGGATGAAGTCTTGCAGACTGTCAACGGGTCTCAGATGATATCATTCCTAGATGGTTATTCTGGATACAATCAAGTGATGGTTAACCATGAAGACAGGATGAAGACAGCCTTCACTACTAAGTGGGGGACATTTGCTTACAGAAGGATGCCATTTGGTTTGATAAATGTTGGAGCAACTTTTCAACGTGCCATGGACGTAGCCTTCAAAGATCTAATCGGTAAATGTATCATTGTTTACATGGACGACTTGACAGTATTCTCTAAAGATAGACTAAACCATGCCGCAAACTTGGCTAAGGATCTTGAGAGATGTATCTTGTATGGCGTCTCCCTCAATCCCAAAAAGTGTGTGTTCGGGGTTTCTGAAGGGAAACTTTTGGGACACATAATCTCTAAGAGAGGAATATCGACCGATCTAGATTGAGTTGAGTCCATTCTAAAGATAGCCATGCCAGGAAGTAAGAAAGAGATGAGATCCTTCTTTGGAAAGATCAACTTCGTGAGAAATTTTATCACAGGCTTTGCAGAAATTGTAAAACCATTGAATGAAATGATGAAGAAAGATGCCAAAATAGAGTGGGGTGATGAGGCAAAGGCTGCATTTTCTCAAGTCAAACGATACATCTCAGAAGCTCTAGTCCTCACTAGCCCTGACTATTTGAGGTCGTTCTATATTTATTCTTTTTCCTTTGAACATTCTTGTGTAGCTATCCTAACTCAAAGAAGAGAAGAGGGGGAAGACAGGCCAATCGCTTTCATGAGTTCTCCATTCAAGAATGCTGAGGTGAGGCACCCACCTCTTGAAAAGAAAGATTTTGCGCTAGTCCAAGTTGTAAAGAAGTTCAGGCACTACATTCTTCGAAGCCAAATCATTGTTGTAGTTCCTGACACTGCTGTAAAGTCTCTACTTATGCAAAGCGAGCTGGGAGAACCAAGAGGGAAATGGATGGCCATTTTGCAGGAGTTTGACCTGGAGATGCACCCTATGAAACTTGTCTGAGGTTTGGGCCTGTCTAAATCTATAGCTGATGTTGGTGACATCATTTTTGAGCAATACACAACTCAGTCCTTCTCAAACAACCCTTGGTATGTTGATATCATTTGTTTCATGCTCAATAATCGGTGCCCACAGGAAATGAATGCAACTTAGAGGAGGGCACTGAGAATGAAGAGCTCACACTATATGATCAAAGGAGGATTGCTATATAGGAAGAATTTCAATGGAATATACCTATGATGCCTTGATTAGCAAGAGGTTGAACATGTGGTTGCAGAATTTCATGGGAAACATGGCACCGGTCATGGGTCTGCAGATTCATTAGCACATCAGATCCTCTGATCTGGTTATTATTGGCCATGTGTGTTCAAGGATGCCCATCAACATGTAAGAACATGTCACATATGTCATATTTCTGCATCAAAGGAATGCCATCCAGCCATGCCATTACAGCCTGTTTACGAGGTAAGGCCATTTTCCCAATGGGCCTTGGATTTTATTGGGGTAATTAACCCAAATTCTTCTGCAGGACATAAATTTATTTTGACTGCCACTGATTACTGCACAAGATGGACCGAAGCTATACCTTGCAAGAATAGCACAACGGAGGTAGTGATCAAGTTCCTCACCAAGTGCATCACCACTAGGTTTAGAGTACCCTTCGCATTGGTATGTGACAATGGCTCTTCCTTTTATTCTGTTGAGTTCATTTCATGGGCATATGACCACAAAATTGTTTTAAAATATTTTTCAAACTACTACCCACAAGGCAATGGAGTTGCAGAATCAACCAATAAGAATCTCTTGGGGTAATTAAGAAACTGTTAGAGAACAACCCTAGGGACTAGCACACCCAGCTAAGGTTTGCATTATGGGTTGATAGGACTAGGATCAAGGCTGCTTTAAAAACTTCACCATTCAAGCTAGTGTATGGGCAAGAGCCTGTGTTCCCTATCCATTTGCAAATACCTATCCTTGAGTTCATGCAGAAATTCTACTCTAGTGATGATAGGATATAAGTAAGATTAGTTGCCTTGTTAAAATTAGAAGAGCAAAGAGATGTCGCCTTGCAGCAATTCTTTAGACACCACGCTGTTGTCAAACATTGGTTTCACAAAAGAGCCAAATCAAAGCTTTTAGAATATCTGACCTTGTGTTGTTGTGGGATAAAGCCAATGAAAAGAAGGGCAGTCACCAAAAATTTGACAAACTCTAGCTAGGTCCCTATCAGATTGTTGAGATCCTGGGAGAAAATGCATTCCGATTGAGCAATTTAACTAGAGAACCTGTTCCCTTGCCTGTCAATGGACAGTTTCTTAAGCATTATTTTGAGTTGTAAAGCTTTGTAATTTTTTGTTCTGCATGTAAATAGTCTGCTACTCTTTATGTAAATAATTTGTTTGTTTCCTATTTGTAAGTAATTTTCTCTTTTTTTGTAAATATTTTTGTTGTTTGTTTATTTGTTCTCTTTTTGTCCTTTCGTTTCCTTTGTTCTTGCGTTTTTGTCTTGTTTTGTTCTTTGGGGTTTCTCTGTTCTTTCCATCTTAAAATGGTGGGTTGTTATCTAAAGCATACTTTGGTTGTTAGGAGAGAAGTGGTTTAGATATTTTCAGGTTTGCTGATGGGGTGATTTTGTCCTAAACTCTTTGTTTTATGCCCATTGCCAATAAGAGTTGTGGAAGATCTTGAAAACAAGGTGCAAAGTAAATAACCTTCATTAGCTCCTTTGAATCTATCACAAATCATTAAGATCATCTCCTTTTGTAATGGTATATTTGTCCTAGGGTGATAATGTTGTAAGATTTCAGTGAAAAATCCAATCTCCCAAGTGTTTTTATGAGGTCCATGGTAGTTTTCAACTCGGAACAGATGTCTGGCATCTGACATATTGAGAAAAAAAAATTGAATGAAATATCTGAAACTCCAAGAAAAAAAAATAGAGAGAACTATCAAAAGAGAAAAAGAAAACTCAATATGAATGGGTGATTCTAGTATCTCTATCGGGGCTATGGACGCCCGACTGGCAGTAGAGCAATGCTGTGAGAAAACTAGAGGTATCTCCGTCGAGGATATGGACGCCTGACTGGTAGCTGAGCAATGCCCAGGATATCATTGCATGACAGCTAAAGGGAATCAACTCATGTAGTTCAAATCTTACACATTGTTGTTCAAAAGATGAAAAAAACTTTATTAAGGGATGGTGCACCATCAAGCACACACATAGATTCAAGGGTAGCCAGTGTTGGTTTACATTTGAGATTCTAGCTCAACCTTGGTTGTTAAAACTGACCCAACTGGAGTTGTGATGTTCGTAAACCAGGAGTTCTGGGTAGCTGAATTCTTTAGTTTCTTAAAATGGTTAAACCATTTTCCCAGCCGAGTCGCCATTTGTTATGCCCTGCATAACCACCCCATTTTGGTTTGGAACAAAATGGGTCCCCCTTGTTCTTTTCTTTTCCTTTGGTCTTTTGTTTTCTTCCTTAGGATTTTTTCTTTTTTATTTTGTCGGAAGTGGAACCGGACCAATATCGGGCTTGGAATTACATCCAAGTTCTGGTCTTGTTTCGTCCCCGATTTCGGTTTTGACAGTTCCTTTTTTTTCGTCTTTTGTTCTGTCGGAGCTGGGTCCGGAGCTAAATCTAAATGTTAAACTATGTCCACGTTTCTCGTTCGGGTTCCGTCCCGACTCCGACTCCACTTTTCTTTTCTCTCTCTTCTTCGTTGGTCGTTTTCCCTTTGGTTTGGTATCCTATGCCTTAGCTATTTTCTTTTTGGCCTTGGGCATTTTTCTTTTTTGTTTTGGCGGACTCGGAAACGGAACGGAAACCAAACTTGGAATTCCTTCCAGGTTTTTTTTTCTATTCCTTTTCCGGTCCAGGTTCCGCCTCTTTTGTTTTTTGCCTTGCGCGCCTTTGGTTTTGGTTTGGCGGACCCAGAACCAAAAATGGAACCGAACCCTAAAACTTTAATTAGTTTTTGGTTCGTGTTCCGTTCTGATCCCGGTTCCACATGTTTTGTTTTTTCGCTTTTGTTCCTTTTGTTTTGTTGGGGGATGTTTTCCCCCTTTTCTTTTTCTTCCTTTGTCTTTTTTCGTCGTCTTTTTGGATGTTGTCGGAGGCGGGACTGGAACGGAATCCAAACCTGAAACTTTGAAAATTTTCTGGTTCGGTTTTGGCTCCAGTCTCGGTTCTGCTGTGTTCGTTTGTTTTTGCCCCGGTTCCGATCGATTGGTCGTGGGGTGTTCTTCTTCCTTTCCCCTTTTCTTTTTTGTTCTTTTGTCGTCTCTTTCTATGTTGTCAGAGGTGGGATCGGGATGGAATCTGAAACTGAAACTTTGAAGAAGTTTCAATCTCGGATTTAGTTCCGCCCCTGCCCCCGTTGTGTTTTGCGTGGGATCAATTTTTGCTCTGATCCCGCCTGTGTTTTTTTCCATCTTTTTCCCTTCGCATTTTGGTTTCTTTTGCAGACGCGGAGCCGGAACAAGAGATGAACTTGGAAATGTTGATTATTTCCATTGTTAGTTCCCATCCTGACTCCGGTCCCGATTCCGATTTTTGTTTTGGTTCCGCCCCCGCTGGTTATGAATGAAGGTGTCAATTTTTTTTGTTCAGTTTTGGTTTCGCCTCCGCCAGAGTTGGGTTTCTTTTTTTAAAATTGAAGGCACGATATTAATGATATATTTTATGTACTTTTGGAACTAATAGAGGCACTTGTTTTGCAGGATTCATTTGGGATCCGTCGGTCACCATGACATTTTAAATCGTTGTAGGTTTTCATATGTCTCCCCAACGTGCAGAAGTCTCGCCGAAAGGTGAGGCGGTATCGACGTAGCGGTTTGAGTTCAGAGAGAAGTCTTGGCAACCGAGTAAAGTCTCGCATAAAGATGTAAGTTTGGCGTGATGTCTGGCCGAGGGAATAAAGTCTTGCCGACTGGGGAGGAGTCTCGTTGAAAGATGAGGGGCTCGATGAAAGGTCTTGTCGACCTGATGAAGTCTCGCTGACATATTTTGTGCCCTCGATGTAGCATGTTGAGCTCGTTGTGACATCTCACTGACCAAGCAAAGTCTCCCCGAAATGAAATGAGCTCTCGGTGAAAGGATGCGACTTTGGTGTAATGTCTCGGCGAAGGAAGCTAGTCTCGCCGGCAGGAGATGACGTCAACGGATCTGGAGCGAGAAGAGGGCCAAAGGGAAGAAGGAGGCTGTGAGTCACAGTGACAACTGGGATTTTCTGGCAAAGGTAGCTCGGCATTAATGGTAACGCTTTAGGGCATTCAAGGCGGCTCGACACGGAAGTTCAAAGATGGACATGGGGGCCAGAAGTAAATGCGGTAGCTGTAAAAGATCTGAAGGCTTCTCCTGAGGACAATCTTTCACCAACATGGACATCAAGGATTCACATTTAATGCAGAACCAACTTTATTCAAAACATCTGGACGCTGACCCTTCTAGAGGAAGATACTTTGTAAACCCTAAAACAGGGGGTGACATTCTTTTCGGGAGGTTATGTATATATGGCATATTCTTTCTCTTAAGGAGGGAGAGTTTTTTTTTTAGTTCGAAGAAATAGATAGAAGTTTTAGGAAAGATAGAGGGGATAGAAATTGCATCCTGTTTCTTTGTAAAGGGAGCTTCTTTTGTCTTCTTAGTTAGGAGTGAGATTTAGTCGAGGCAGTAATGTATCCCTCAAGTTTTCTTAGTGTAGATGGAACGATCTGAAGACATGGGTTTTCTGTACACTGGTGATTGTGCGAGATTTGTAAATGTTGCTTATCTATTTTACCAACAGTAGGAGCAACCAGACTCGAATCTACTGCATATTGTGTTCCAGAATGGTATTTATCCTGAGTTAATCATTTGATTTTGAAAGCTTTCAAGGAATGGAATCTTATTTTGTGTTTTGTTTAAATGGTAACTTATAATCAGTTATTGAAATCAACACTGTGAATGAATGCAATTGTGTGTTAATCACAAGTTAATTTTGTTCTTCAGTTTTAGTTAGCAATTCCTTGAAAGGTAACAAGTCTGGTTAAGTTAGATGAATTATCATTATTTTTAGTACCAAAACCTTGATCTATCTTTTTATGTTTCTTTAAAAACCCCAATTAAAGTAGGTTTAAATTCATGCTTGATCTTAGAACAATCCACAAGCCCAACACTAGCAGGCCCCTTGAACATTATAGTTCACATCAACCATTGAGCAACATCAGCAAAGTTGAGAACTAACTACAAAGACCTTGGGAGCTAAGATATCCATGTGTTGTCTTTCTCTTTCAGGAGAAACAGAGTAGCAATATTTTGTTTAAATGTTGTTGTGCTATTCTAACTAATCAACAATGTGCTACCACTTGGTTTCCTTAAGCGTTGCATTAAAGATTGATAAAATGATTGGTCCTTTGGCGGTTGCTGCTCGAGTGACGATCAGTTTCCTTTGTCGATATCCATTCTTGGAAAAATTTCCAATTGCCTTATGAACTTCCTAATAAATGTCTGGAATACAAGAGGTCACTAATCTAGTAACATCTTCAGTGTCTGTCCAAATGGATTTAGCCACATTATAAATTAGAAGGAGAGTATAGATGAGGGGATTTTTTGAAAAATCTCCTGAATACATCTAGGGGTGTTTTTCGAGGAGGAATATTATTAATGATAGCCTGCAATAGTTTATAATCTTTGTTATAAAATTGAAAGATTTGAAGTATGCCAACCTATGTGTTATGTGTATGGTAGTTATGTTTTCTTTGAAGAATAAACTATCTATTTCTCATTTATTGCAGTCTGATCTCTTTACATTAATCTGATTTGATAGTCATTATTTTCAATCTTTGAATTGATCATAGTTGGTTGTGTTTCTACCTCCATGCTAATTTCATATTTATGACTTAGTGTTTGTCACCTTTTTCTACTTTTTGGTTAAAAACACATGTGATTCATTAGGATATATTTATTCGTTGAAAAGCTTGTGAGGGACTTGTGCCTTGATAAAATTTAGAGAAAAGCCACATATGCAATTGTGTGCTTTTTGGAGCTGTTAGCGGATTCATATCGGTGCTAATTCAGGTCTAGAGTCACTGCTTAATTCAATTTTTGAGTTCCCATTTCATTCGCTAACACACCGCATGGATAACTTCCTTTGTAATTCTATAAGGCTTATCCTGCTACATGAATTCGTCGTGCACCACTCAACATGATTTGAACCCATTCATTCTTGTCGCAAAATCCAAGTAATATTTCCATATATCTAGTTTTTTTGGCCAATCTCCATGGATTCCGGTTTGTAGGTTTGGTCATCTTACTCCAATATTTTGTAGTAGAGGTCTTCCAGGTTAGTGTGATCAATTTATGCTATTTTTTCATGGATACATTTTTAGACATCCTCCAAGTCATGCCTTTTTTCTTTTCCTTTCTAACTGGTGATTATACATAGCAATATGTCATAATTCATCTAGTTTTTCCAATTCTTCTATTCTCATCACTAAGGATTAGTCTTCTTCTAACCATAAAGTCAATGTGGTATGTATGTTGGGAATTATGAAATTCATGGGTATTGTGCCATCAAGGCCATATACTAAATGAAATGGTGTGAATTTTCTATTCCTCTTATAGGAAGTGCGATATGCCCAGATTATTGCAAGTATTTTAACATCCCAATCTATCTGGTTCCCATTGCACATCTTTGTTAATTCTTTTCTAATTTTTTTGTTTAATGCTTCATTGGCTCCATTAGTTTACAAATGATATGGGGAGGTTTTACTGTGTGTTACTGTAAAGTTTGATAGTAATTGGACTTTATCATATTGTTTACGAAGTGTTTTCCTTGATCACTAAGTATTCTTAAGGGACATCCATATTTGGTGATGATGTTTTCATAAAATAAATTCACAATAGTTCTTACGGTACAATATCTAATTAGTTTTTATTTTTCCCATTTTGTTAGATATTCCATGCCAGCTATAATGAATCTAGCTTTTGAGTGCTTTGTCGGAGGGTCAATTGACTCTATGAAATCTATTTCCCACTTCTCAAAAGGATTTTGGGCTAATATAGGTCTCAGGGGCATCTCATCATGTATGATAGGTTTCCCAACTCTTTGATAGATATCGCACCCCTTTGTATATTCTTTAGCATCCTTGTGTAATGTTGGCCACCATAGGCCCGCTAGTTTTACCCTTCTTATGGTGGTTTCTTCATAATTATGTCCTCCGAAAATTCCTTCATTCACTTCTTATAAAGTTGACTTCCTTTCATGTTAATAGACAACTCTCCTTAAGATATCATCTTTCCCCATGTGGTGCAGTTTTCCCTCTACTAATGTGTATGGTGCAACTCTCTGCACTAATGATTGTTTGTCTTGTAGGGATATGTCTTTTGGAAATTCTTCGATAGATAGAAAAATAGAAATGTCCTCTAATTCTTCTGATACCACGGTAATGCAGAATAAATGTGTACTAGGTAGTTGTTCTCCATGGGTATCTGATTCTTCTCTGATTTCAATCCTTGACAAATAATCTGGTCCTTGGTTATTCTTTCTAGGTTTCACCATGATCTTAAAGTCAAACTCTTGGAACAACAACCATCTAGAGATGTGTCCATGGGTAACTGGTTTTTTAAGTAAGTATTTGAGGGGTTCATGATCTGTGAAGAAGGTGAATGGTGTAGACAGTAAATAATGTAAGGAAAGTTCAGTGCAGAAATGCCTTCCAAATGCAAAATTCTCAGGAAAGAAGTACAGAAAATTCTTTAATTTGAGTTACAAATTATTAAGATGCACATTAACAGAACATCAGAGTAAACCAATTAGTCAACACACACAGAGTTGAACACCAATTTTATGTGGGAAAAAAACCCTTACAGGAGAAAAACCCACACACCAAGTAAAGCCACTTTGTATTACAGTATATAGATTACATACAGAGTCACAGAACTTCACTTCTAGGTGTTAATTCACAGCAACATACATTTCCCTGATCAACCTTGTACACAAATTCTAATTATAGTTGTTCTCTCACACTATTAAAATGCTCATATAGCATACAATGTAGAACATCACTGAATTGCTCAAACCCTCACTTGTTGCATAGTGTCACAATGTATATTCAACATCCAACCATGGTCACTCCAATTCCAAGAAACCAACCGTTCAATTTTTGTACACAAACTGTCACAGAAATATAACTATTACAACTACGTCGGTCCATCAAAGAGACTCCTTCCACTCTCTCTTCGAAATCAACAAGTCACTCTGTTGTCTGTTCATTTTCCAAGCCATTTGTCAAACAATCATCAACAGTCTAGCCAATTATCGCTTTCCATCTTAGCACTAGTCGGGTCCCACTTTGACATTATTCATGAGTTACTGAGTCAACCTCATTGCCATATCAGGGAGACTATATAACATCTCCCTTCGATAGAAGCAAGTCCCTTTGATGAAGTTTTATTGGCTAGTTCCACGTGGACCCCACCAACAGCTCGACAACATGTCACCACCACTGGCCAATCGCCACAGCTCTGGGTCCCACCACAATTATTGGACCATGACTTAGGGTAGAGTCCCTCCAATAAAGGTAACTCTCTTTGATAGGCTTCCCATACATGCTATCACGCCATTGAAGAGACTTGAGATGGAGTCCCTTTGATGAAGCCAAGTCACACCGACAAAGACAAAGTCAAACCTTGAAGGCTTATCAGTCCATCAAGGGGACTATTAGAAATTCCCTTCAAAAAGACTATCACACCAATAAAAACACATGACCACTAATGAGTGATATCGGACCATCGAAGGAACTGTGAACAAAGTCCCTTTGATAATGAACCGTCAGGCCAATAAAGGGAAAAATAGAACACTGCTCCAGAAGGTTGACCAAGCCAGTAAATTTGAGGCACCTTTTTCCAGCATGCTCCCACTTGACGAAGGGCTTACTGGCTTCTTCCAAACTCAAAGTTATTGAAATTCATAGGCCCCAAGGCCCATCGAACTAGCACACCACCTGTACTTTTTTGTGCTCATAGGCTTTGTCAATGCATCAGTGAAATTCTCTAGAGTATCCACTTTTTCAAGATTAACCTTTCCATCCTCCATCATATCACGAAAGGAATGATATTGAACATTGATATGCTTTGTCTTGGTCTAGAAAGTGGGATTTTTTGCCAAAAAAATAGCACTCTGACTTTCATAGCAAATAGTAATTTTCCCTACATTAAACCAAACATCAGAACACAAATGTCTAAGCCAAATGGCTTCCTTGCAAGCGTGTGTTTCTTCCATGTACTCATCCTCAGTAGTAGATAAGGCGACTATAGCTTGCCACTTGCTCATCCAACTAACTGCACCACTGAATAACATGAAGATGTATCCACTGATGGATCTTCTATTATCAACATCCCCTGCCCAATTAGAATCCACATACCCACTAATGCTAAGAGATCTCTTTGATCCAACTGAGTTGCCATGATAACACAAAGCATACTTTGAAGTACCCTTCAAATATCTAAATACTCTTTTCACAACATCCCAATGTGGCCTTCCTAGATTAGCCATAAACCAGCTAAGTACTCCCATTGCTTGGGAAATATCTGGTTTGGTATAGACCATTGTGTATATTAAACTGCCAATTGCACTTGCATAAGGCACCCTAGTCATGTCCTCCATCTCAGTAGGAGATTTCAGGAAATCTTCAACAGATAGCTTCATTCCCTGTAACACTAGAACAACTAACTGCTTGCAATCTATCATACTAAATCTCTCAAGGACGGAATTAATATACTTGCTCTAGCTGATCCAAAGCTTTCTACTTTCCCTATCCCTTTTGATTTCCATGCCCAAAATATACCTTGTTGCACCTAAATCTTTCATTTCAAACTATGCTGACAACTAAGATTTTAAATCATAAATCATCCCCTTATTAGTCCCAAATAATAACCTATCATCCACATACAGGGAAATAATAAGTAAACAATCATTTTCAGTTTTGTATTACACACAATGATCTGATTTTGACCTCACAAATCCCAATGACAACACAAAAGTGTCAAACTTTTGGTACCATATTCTAGGTGATTGCTTTAAACCATATAGAGATTTCTTTAACTTGCAAAACAAACTTTCTTTACCTTTTTCAACAAAGTGCTCAAGATGGGACATATAAATTTCTTCTTCTAGATCTCCATGAAGAAATGTTATCTTCACATCCATCTACTCAATCTCTCAATCATATGCAGATGCAAATGACAATAGAAATCTGATAAATGTTAGCTTAGCTACAGGAGAAAATATTACTCCATAATAGATTCCCTCCACTTGGGAATAACCTTTTGTGACCAACCTAGCTTTATACTTCTCAACACTTCCATCTAGACCAATCTTCTTCTTAAATACCCATTTGTAGCCAACATGCTTTCGACCTTTAAGAAAAGGTACCAAATCCCAAGTTTCATTCTTTTTCAATGACGCCATTTCCTCATTCATGGCTTCCAACCAGGAATCTAAATCAGGCATATTAATAGCCTCCTTTACAATCCTAGGCTCATCAGTGCTAGTAATCAAAGCAAAGGCACAGTTTGAATCCAACGTGAAAAATCCATACCTATTAGGTTGTCGCTTTTCATGTGTAGACCTCTTCATAGGTTGAGGCTGAGGTTGTGGTTCTTCTTCCTGTTCAAAACTTCCAAGACACTAGATCTCTCCTCAGTTTCAAGTACACTTTGAATTCATAGTTCCTCTTTATCTGGTGTTAAAGGAATTTCAACTACATCATTCTTCTTTTCTTTTTCTTCTATCTTTGACTACATATCAACTGTAGAAGGTTTCAGCTCATGAAATATTACACTTCTATTGTACAAAACCTTCTTAGTGATGGGATTCCAAAGCTTGTATCCTTTCATGCCAATTCCATAGCCAATGAAGATACATTTGACAGCCTTGTTCTCCAACTTAGATCTTTTCTCATTCGACACATGCATATGCCTCATAGCCAAAGACAAATATGTCTCAGAGAGGGATTCTTACCAAACCTCGCTTCTAAAGGTGTTTTGACAACAAGGGTCGAACTAGGTGAATGATTAACCAAGTAACATGTTGTAGCCACAACCTCAGCCCAAAAATTTTTCTCCAGACCAGCACTACTCAACATGTTTCTCGCTATTTCCATTAGTGTCATGTTCAACCTCTCAGCAACTTCATTCTGTTGTGTTATATAAGGCGTAGTTTTATGCCTTTTAATCTCATGGTCTTTGCAACACCTTTCAAAATCTGCAGAACATAATTCACTGCCATTATCCATCCTTAAGCATTTAATTTTCCTTCCAGTTTGATTTTTACCAAGTTTTTAAACTCTTTAAACCAACTAAACACTTCTAATTTACTTTTTAAAAAATACACAAATTCCCTTCTTGAATAATCATCAATAAAAGAAACATAATATTTAAACTTCAATAACGAAGGAACATTCACTGGAACAAATACATTAGAGTGAACATAATCCAGTATACCAGAATACTTATGAGGACTCAAATAAAACAAGACATAGTGTTGCTTTCCATAAATGCAATGTTCACAAAAATTGAACTCAAGGCTACAATCAACAAGCCCTTCTACCAAATTTTTATTTTTCAAGGATTTTAAACCCTTTTCTCCTATGTGACCAAGTCTATGATGTCATAGCATGGTTTTCTCTTCTAGGAGTTTCACCTACAGAGAGTTTTCCCCCAGAGGAACATTTTTCTCCTTCCCTATGCAAGCAAATTTATCTGACTTTACAGAGACGTTACATTGAATAGGACGTGCATCAAACTTGTACAAAGTTCCTATGTGTGCACCCTTATCCATTGAACCTCTATTCATTTTGTATCCTCCACTCGAGAAAGAAACTAGCACACCAACATCATTCAACTTACTAACAAAAATTAGATTATGAGCCAAACCCAGTATGTGCATTATGCCATCAATTCCTTTGATTCTTCTATCAGGAAATTGGATTATGACTCTTCCATGACCAACAATTTCAAGAGATGAATAACTTGCCAGGTACACCTTTCCACCAGCATATTTTTCCTACTTCGTGAACCAATCTCTATGAGATTTCATGTGAAAAGATGCTCGAGTCAATCAGCCAGACATCATCTAATGCTTGAGTTTCCAAGCCTACAATGAAGGCATCTACATCACTCTTAGAAGAATCATTGTCAGAAGAGTTCTTTTTCTCCTCTTTACAATCCTTTCAAATATGACCAATATGCCCACAATTCTAGCATTTCACCTTGGAATTCTTGTCTGGAGACTTTGATCTCCCTTCAGATTTGGATTTAGACTTATTGTCTTTCTTCTTGCCTCTCTCCTTTGATCTACCCCAAACAACAAGGGCCTCCTTGGTCATCCCAGAATATTTCCTCTGCATTTCTTCTGACAGTAGCGGAGCAACCACATCTTTTGTCTTGAGAGTGGTTGTTGTAATTCCAATAGCCATCACTAGATGATCCCATGTGTTAGGTAAGTAACATAATAGAAGCATACAACAATCCTCCTCCTCTATCTTCACACCCACATAGGCCAACTGAGCAACAATCATGTTAAATAAATTCAGATGGTTTTCTATAGATGCTCCTTCTTCCATCTTGAAGGAGTATAAATTCTTCCTCAAGAATAACTTGTTTATCAGAGACTTTCCCTAATATATATCACCAAGTTTCTTCCATAACAAATATGTAGTCTTCTCCTCATGGACATTCAGGAGAACAGAGTGCCAAACAAAGTCTTATCAGATGGCTTTTCTATCTGTGAGATCCCAATCTTCTTGCTTCATGCCTGAGGGTTTAGTTCCAAACATAGCAATCCAGAGATCTCTATCCACCAACAGGTCTTCCATTTTGAATTTCCACAACTCAAAATTTTTGCCATTGAACTTTTCAATTTCTACTCTTCCTCATGTGCTTTCCATCTCAATCTATAATCAAGACAAACAATTTTCTCTGCAAGACCCACACTGAACAAAATTAGCACAAAAAACTAGCCCTTCCCACAAGGATAACACAACTGGCTAGGATTTGATACCATTTGTAAGGAAAGCTCAATGCGGAAACACCTTCCAAATGCAAAATTCTCAAGAAAGAAGTGTAAAAAATTCTTTAATTCGAGTTACAAATTGTTAAGATGTGATGAGTCTAGTTTATGACTCAATTTTGATAGAGTTTATTATCCATTTGTTGTAGTTGTCATAGACTTTGATACTTGGATGTTGACCTTTTTATGATATTTCCTCAAAACCATAGACATTGGGCATAAGCCTATTTTTGTAATCTTTAATGACATTGGCATGCTATATAAACTATCTATTTTAACTTTACATGTGGATTAATGAATGTTACTTTAAGATGGTTACAGATATGCAATTGTTGTGCGTACTAATATTGTTATGCAGATATAATTAGAAGCCTACAAAATTGGGGAAGATTCTGCTAGCTGGTCATTTGCCATCAAGGTCAACAAGGTGATTGTTCAAAGGTCAATGGAGGGAAGAATCTTAGCAAGAGGAAAATTCCTAGTTTAAATCAAAGAATTGTAACCACCTTGTAAATGGTCTTAATTTTTTTTTGAGAAAATATAGGGGTTACTATTGTGCTAGATCTGCGTTAAGGAAAACATGCTTAACTAGATTCCATGCATGCATAACCTCCTTTCCACTTTTTATGCTTTCCCTAAAGTGGCATCCTCCTAATCTGTTGGAGTTGACTACCTTGCTAGGTAGTTAGTTAGTAGTTTTTCTTCCTATAAATAAGACTCAAATGCTCCTTCTCAGAAGATTGATTGATTTGATGATGTACTCACCTTCTTAGTTTTTCAGTAATATAGTTATGTTGCTCGATTGTACTCATGTTTTCCAATGAATAAAATGAAATTATAAGTTTTTGCATTTGAATTCACATTTTTTTTAAGGGATACTCATCCAAGGGGGGCCACTTGGTGAGCATTTCCTCCTTTAGTTTAGTTATTACTTTTTGTTTAGCAATTAGTTAAGAATATGGCACTGTTTGTTCCTGCAGCCACTAGAATTCCATTTTGTGACTATTCTTGTAGTCAAGATAGAGTAATTTCCTATTTTTTTCTTAGATTTTCATTTTTTTCATGCATTTCATATTAGTATAGTTGTTGGTTGATGCTCAACACTTATATTACTTCTTTCCAAGAAATTTACTTTCAACATTATGTCTTTCTTAGCTGTAGGATGAACATGGCTACTTTGGATTCCTAGTGCACATATTATGCTGACCCATTTCAAGTCTACATCCCTAGGTTGACAAGTTAAATGCACCTTCATGATGATTGAGATAGCTATTCAGATTAGATGTCCAATCTCTGAATCACAACTATAAGGGCCTAGTTGTTAAATCATTGTAGGAGGCCAACAAGATGCACATTAATAGAACATCAAAGTAAACCAATTAGACAACACACACAAAATTGAACACCATTTTTACATGGGAAAACCCTTACAGGAGAAAAATCCACACACCAAGTAAAGCCACTTTGTATTACAGTAAATAGATTACATACAAAGTTACAAAACTTCACTTCTAGGTGTTAATTCACAGCAACATACATTTCCCTGATCAACCTCGTACACAAATTTTGATTACAGTTGTTCTCTCACACTATTACAATGCACGTATAGCATACAATGTATAACATCACTGAATTGCTTGAACCCTCACTCGTTGTAGAGTGTCACAATGTATATTCGACATCCATCCATGGTCGCTCCAATTCTAGGAAACCTACTATTCAGTTTCTATACACAAACCATCACAGACATGTAATTGTTACAACTGTGTTGGGCCATCAAACGACTCCTTCCACTCTCTCTTCAAAACCAACAAGTCACTCTGATGTCTATTCATTTTCCAAGCCAGTCATCAAACAACTTTCAATAGTGTCTAGCCAATTATCACTCTCTATCTTAGCACCAATCAAGTCCCACTTTGATGTTATTCATGAGTTACCGAGTCAACCTCATCACCATATTGGGGAGAGAATATAACGTCTCCCTTTGATATAAGCAAGTCCCTTCGATGAAGTCTTATCAGCTAGTTCCATGTGGACCCCACCGCTAGCTCAACACCATGTCACCACCATTGGCCATTCGCCACAACTCCAAGTCCCACCACAGTTATCAGACCATCGAGGATACTTAGGGTAGAGTCCCTCTAATAAAGGTAACTCTCTTTGACAAGCTTCCCACACACATAATCATGTCATCAAAGAGACTTGAGATGGAGTTCCTTTGATAAAGCCAAGTCACACCGATGAAGACAAATTCAAACCTTGAAGGCTTATCAAACCATCGAGGGGACTACTGGAAAGTCCCTTCGAAAAGATTGTGTCCCACCAATGAAAACACATGACCACTAATGAGTGATATCATACCATCGAAGGAACTATGAACAAGGTCCCTTAGATAATGAATTGTAAGGCCAATAAAGGGAAAAACATAACACTACTCCAAAAATTCGACCAAGCCACTAAATCTGAGGCACCTTTTTCCAACAAATAATGTATGTACTTTTGTAACACGTACACTATTGCTAGTGCTTCTCTTTTTGTTGTAGTATAGTTCTTTTCTGCCACAAATAGTTTCCTACTAGAAAATGCTATAAGATGGTCATTGTTCCCCTTTGGTTGGGTAAGTATTGATCCTATTGAAATTATGGAGGCATCAACATGTATGTGGAAGGGATTGTGCCAATCCAGAAAGATCAAGATTGGGTCTCTACAATTTTATGTTTCAAGGTATCAAAGGCATTTTGGGCTTCCTCATTCCATTCAATACTCCACCCAGCTTTATTTTTCAAGAACTCTTCTGATGGAGCTACAATTCTGACATAACCTTTGATGAATTCCCTATCATATCTCATTGTATCCTAAAAATGTCTTAACCTTCAAAGTATTCTTCGGTGGCAGTAAATTGAGGGTCAAATCCACTTTCATTAGATCTACCATCAGTCCTTCCTTTCATATGGTGTGGCCTAAAAGTGTCCCATACGGTACCAAAAATGTGCATTTATTCGGGTTCAGTGAAATTTGCATGCTTCTACATCGGTTTAGCAGCATCTGGAGGACCTAAACATGATATTTCACTAGCCCATAGACCATCCAGTCATCTAAGTAGACTTCAATAAAATCATGAATAAAATCCTTAAAAGTATTGATCATTATCTAGCCGAATATTGTCGAAGCATTCTTCAATCCAAATGGCATGACTGTACACATGTAGGATTCTCATTGAGTAGAAAAAATTGTTTTGGGTTGATCTTCCTCCCTAAACTTTACTTGGTGATAACCAGAGAATCCATCGGTGAATGAGTAAATCTCCCTATCGGCTACTAACTCTAGTACTTCCTTTGTAAAAGGTCTGGGTATCGGATCATGTATGCATGCTTTGTTTAATTCTCAAAAGTCAACACACACCCTTAGTTCTCCAATATTTTTGTTTTGTACTACCATTGGGCTTATCCATTATGCATTCTCCATCAATTTGATTATCCTGACAGCTAACATCTTATCTATTTTTATTTTTTATTTTCTTCTTCATGCTAGGGTTTAATCTATATGGTATCTTCTAAACCAGTTTAGCGCCTTCCTTGAGTTGGACTTTCATAACTCCAAATTCCTCCTTATTTCCTTTCATTTCGATAAAGTTCCAAGGAAAAAAATCCTAAATTCTACTAACGCTTCTATTGTTTGGGCAACTACCTTATCATCCCAATAATCTCATATTTGGGCCAATTTAGGATCCCCTTCTATTACAATGTTTGTTTCTTTTATTTTTAGGGGGTCATTATAGTATTTTTGTTTTGGGTAGTGGATTCTTCTATCTTCCTCTCCCCTTGAAATATTTCTATGTCTGGTAATTGTTCTTCCTTTTCATCTTGTACCACACAACAATGTCTTTCTAATTTGGCTACCTCCCATTTTGTCCAATCCTTATACTCATATACTTCTTCTCCCATTGATGGTGTGGAATGGAGTTGCAGTACCAATATTTCATTTTCTTCTACCAGACTGAAGATAATTTCCTTCATTTTAGTTAGTGTGGTTTGGATTTGAGGGTTTTCACTATAAAATGAAAAGGTTTAGATGAAATCCATAGTCAATTCTTTCCATGTTCTAGTCTTGACTCTTTTTTCCTGATTGATGTACCAAGTTCTTGCTATGGGGCATAATCTCCAATAGAATAATTGAATGTATAACCGGTTGTCATACTCATAGTTTTCTTCCCAATAATGTATGCACATGTTTAGGTGGTGTTGCAGTAAAATATCACCTTCGTAGAGAGGTATATCATCATATTCTCCTATCTTTGACATAAATATTGCTTTGTCCAGGATTTTAAAGGCTTCCCACTTTTTAATGGTTTGTTTGTGTGTGTTATACCAACATGCAGCATTCTAAGTAAGAGTATGCAATAGAGTAGCTAGTCTATCTATTTCATTGGGGATGATTTCTCAATTTGGGATATAGGGGATCAATTCTCCTACTCCTGAGTATTTAGGTAGCTTAGTCTAAGGGTTTTTCTGAGTAGTATGGCAGACTAGACAATAACTCCCCTCATTATCTTCCTTATCCTTCTTGGTGGTATCACACATGTCATGCGCTACACTGCCTTATTTTGGTTGAGTTTTCCTTATCATGAAAATTATCCAAGAGCCAAAGATTCTTCGAGAATATACATCCTAGTTATCATGTATCCATGCCTCTAGCATTTTCTCGCTATCAGTACTACCTCCTGCATCGTCCACCTCAATTTCTCCCTTTGAATTGGGTTCTTCTAGAGTTTTAGTTGTTGGTATGGTTATGGTGTTTATTGTTTGATCATTGTCCTCATACTCTTCTACATTGAATTCTTCTATATATGATCCTTCTGTATTTTTACCTAGGGATATGTGTACTACTCTTTTGTCATCTACAAAGGATATTTCCTCCTTTCAGGAATCTATGATTCCCCAGGAATCTACAAACCATCTCAATCCTAATAATGCATCAAAGGATTCAAAATTTTCCTTTATCATGACTACCTCTAAGTCCAAAAAATGTCTTACCCCTCTTACACTAACTTCTACATCTCTCCATGTACCAAGTGTCTTCATTTTGGTACTCTTCACTAAGCTGATGTTATAGGGAGTTGGTTCTAGTACCAATATTCCTAGATACTCCCATATTCACTTGGGAATTAAGTTAACATCTGATCCCATATCAACCATTACCTTAGGAATCTTCTTATGGTGAATCTAGAGTTCAATCATTATCGGTATTGTTTTCCAATGTTTGTGTACCATTCTAACTTGTGGTATGCTCCTTTTGTTCCAATATTTACTATTTTTTTTAATTTGGTAACCAAGTCACATTTCTTGGCTAAATTTGTGAATTGTTTAAGAGATTTTACTTCTTGTTTTGTAATGTAGTTGTTCTCTTCTTTCTCCTTATCTTTCTCTTGTTCTAAAATTATTTTAGTTTGTGAACTACTATCTGGTCATGTTGCTCTTTCATAGGATGAAATCCCCCTTCCTCATACCTTTCCTCTTCTTCTGTGGTCATCACATTGGTTCTTCTAGTGTCTATTCCTTGTCTGGTTACTATCACAATTTTACCCTTTTTCTTGGGTCTAGCTTCTACGAAGTATTCTTCTTCAGTGCTATCCTCTTCTATTTTGTATCCTTCATCCTTTCCTATTTTGCAACATCATCTAGTTCCTTTCTCTAGGTTCTTAGGTGTTTTGTGGAAGAGTCTAGCTCCTCTAGTGGTATTTGAGTCTTGTTGTTTGTCATTTTGTCCTTGTGGCTATTCATTTTTGTAATGTTGGTGCACTTTTTCGTAGTTAAACATGTCGTGATCTTCTTCACCACAAAATTTTCATTTCTTTCTCTTCCCCCCTAGCATTCCATAGTGAAATGGCATATCTTACTACAATTAAAGCAAGCAGCATAGGCCCTTCTTCCTCTTCCTTGTCTATGACCTCTTCCTCCCCGATATGGGTCATTGTTGTTATATGCTCCCAGACCTTAGATGAGATTAACACTTCTCTAGTTCTACCATTGTGGGACACATCTTGATCCTAGTCATATAATGGTCCTTCCACCAACCCCTTCACGTATACCATCTCCTAAAATTGGGTTCCTCTTTCATGTGAAACTTGTGTGATGGTTATTTTGTTGTTTCGTGGCTATACTACTCTCCTCAAATTCCACAATATAAATAATTTTGTTTTCTAATGGTGTGGAGGTCCACCCTTAGAGAATTTTCCTTCTTCTCTCCTATTTCCACTAGGCACTGATTTTGTATGTGTCCCTCTCTATCAAAATAGGAACGCCATATGTTAGGCCTTTGCGAACCAATCTCTTGCTTCATAAGCTCCTGTGTCAACTGCAACTAATCCATTTCTTATTGTAATCATTCCATTTTCTTATTCTCCTCTTCCTTCTCCATCCTCCTCCATGACTGACATTCTATCTGACATGCCAATGTGACTAATTCTAAATATGAGCTAAAGTTTCTACCATCTAGGGCCATTCTAAATTTTGGAGTTATAAAAGGAACCATTAACTTCTTTTTTTTCCATTCCATGGTTCTTCTAGTCGTTTGGTCCCTTCCTTGAACATCTTGTCAAACTCTAAGATGAATTCATCTTCCCACTGAGATAAATCTCTTAACTTTCTTACTCCTTTTGTCAAGAGTTTCAAACTATCAAAGTTTTCTGAAAATTCTTCTTTTCCTTTGTCTCAGGGCTTATTGTTCCAAGGGTATAATTTGCAATACCATTTTAGTGGTTCCTCTCTCAAGGAACCAATGAATTCAAATAGTTTCATGTTTTCTCATTTTTCATTTCAGCTTTGCCATATTTTCTCTAATAAGAAGACATGCTCTGCGACATTATTAGTATCATTTTTGAAGACTAGCATCTTCCTCATTGTGGCCATTCTTTCTTCTGATGAACTTTCCTCTAAGCTCACAATATCGCTTCTTTGATTGCTAAAATAGAGTTGGACTCGATGTCCCTTTCTATCCTTCTACAGTTATTTTTTTCCTTTGTGGTTCTCCACTTAATAGATTGCTTATTATCTTTCATAATATCCTAATTTACTATATATGTTGTCCACAATTCAGGTTTTCTACCTTTTTTTCTTCATTTGTCTCTATGTGTGTTATATCTGGCATAAGGGGCGACTCCTAGTCCGGGGGTGATGTCTATTCTTCATACCTTTTTATTTTTATTTATTTTTCATTAATGGTCAATGTCATTTCATGTTTAGTTAACAAATCCTCAAGATTAAGATTAGGTTCCACCACTTTTCCCTTTTTTTCTTTTGCAGTATACTTGGCTTCTAGTTCTTTTCCTCTTCCTTTCATATTATTGGTTGCACCCACATCGGTGCACTCCCCTCTTTTCTTTAGAATTTCCTCTGCCATTTTCCCCACTTGTTCTTTTTCTCTCCTTTCTATTTCTCTCTTGCATTACCTTTCTTCTCTTTCCTAGGCTTGTTTTAGTCTCCTTTCTTATGCATTCAATTTAATCCCTAATTTGAAGATTTCAAATATCTCTCTTTTCTTTTTGTTTTCTCCTATTCCCATACGTATTCTTTGTTTGGACTTCTATCCTTCTTTCCATATGTATTAGTTTTGAAAGAACATCTTGAATAGTTACATATTTTTAGGGATCTCTAGGATTCCCCCCTTTCCATTTGTCATCCCCTAATGGCCTACCCCTCTTTCACAAAGGTGGCCCTTAGGGTTTGGTGAAAAAAAAAAAATTCAAACTTTCTTACTCTTTTATGCTCATAATTTATTTATTGTTCTTTCAAAGGTCTTGGCAACAAAACTAATGTTGGCAAGAGAAATGGGGGAAGTACAGTCTGGATATATGTATCCCATTAATTTTTGAGTAGTTTATTTATGATGCAGAAGCATCTAGGTCATAGGCAATCCTGCATCACCCAAAAATATTTTTTCTTTTCATGTTTAGTATTTTTGCATTTTGATGTAGGTTGGAGCCACTTTCTGTTCAATATGACATCTTGTGTTTGATGTGACTTTAGTTGGTATTCATCACATAGAAGATGCACTGCAAAGTAAGAACTTCACTTTCAAGTGTCATAGGGATGGGAATGACATCTTGTGATTGGCAGAAGACTCAAGGCTATCTCATCGATAGCTCGACATAAATTTCTAACTATCATGGATGAGACTATGTGATTTCGGTGAGACCTCACACACAGTTCCCACGATGGCACGATAACACTTCTTGTGTAGGCGCTATGTATTCTATCGACAAGAGTTGGTACTTTGGTGAGACCTTATACTTTGTCTCCCCGACGACCCGATTGTATTCTCTCATCGGTGTGACTTGGATATATCAGCGGGACCACATGCTTTGTCCCAACGATAGAATGATAATGCTATCTCGTCAGTGGAACACTATACTATTGGTGTAACCTTAATAGTAGTCTCAACGATAGATTGATAAGCCTATATCAATGGTACTTTACACTATCGGCGTCACTCTTTAGGTTGTCTCATTGATGGACCGATGAGACTATTTACTCGATGATGCTTTACATTATTGTCAGGACTTGGAATGGTGTCCCTTCGATGGACCGATAGATTGGTTAGACCTAAGTTGTCAGGAGGGAAGTGATGGTTGGTGCGAGTCATGTTGAGTTGGTAGCAGGGACCATGTGGAGCGGTAGGATCTTCATCGTTATGATAACACTATATCAGTGGGAGGACTTAACAAGTCTCCCCAATAGACCAATATGTTGATGATGACCTAGGATCTCGCGTGGCTATTTGACCAATGGTTTTATGGCATGTGTATGTGTCTTCGACAAGTCATCTTGGAAATGATAGTAATTGATGGAGACCATTCTCATACAGGGAAGTTGCAATGATTGTTTCATGATGTCATTTCAAGTAAATGCAGAACGATTGTCTTGAAAAAGGGGAATTGAAGCCTCACAAAAGGAGGTTGGATACAGAGGGGAACAAATCGATTGATGTGAGCATTGGAAGAGGTAATGAAGCCTAGGGAAATGGGCTCTGTAATGAAAATTCTATATGTATTTTGTAATTATTTTAATGAAATAAAAGGAAGGTTGTCTTCAGTTAAGTTTTGTGAAGTCATAGTGTGATTTTGTTGTGAGATTGTGACAGCCTAATAAGGCCCTCTGATCTCGAATGCATCAAGTGGTATCAGAGCAGGATATTGTTGCCATGGTGAGAAGTATGTTTGAAGAATGAGGTATGGAAAATTCAAAAGGAGTGTGAAGATGAAATCTCATTGTGAGAGATCATGGATGAGTTTGTGAAAAGGTTAATGAGAAGAATATTTTTGTTGTCTCAGAAAGAAACCCTAGAGAGATTTTGTTGCAGAAGAGAAGTATGTAACTACAAAGGATTTTATTTCTAGAAGAGGAGATTGTTGTAGGTGAGAGGAGACTTGTAACTGCAGAGGGCTTGAATCCTAGAGATATTTGTTGCAGGAAAATACCTATGACTGTAAAGGGTAGAGGAGGCACATAATCTTGGAATGAAGTGTGAGATTATTGCAAGGAGGACTTGAACTGTAGAGGAACTTACAAGTTCCTGAAGATGTCCTCAAATAAGAGGAAAAGATGGGTCATGAGGAGACCAGTGATGATCCCATTTTGGGAAGACTATTGGGAGAAGGTGAGAGGAAATAATTCATTACAGAGCTGAAAAAGATCGAAGTGAAATCAGATTCCCTTGAGGAAAGCTTGGGAATGAAGGAACATTTTATAGGAGAGAAAGTGTCCATAAAGGAGGAACCCATGGAGACAACTTGCTCTCTTGATTTATCTGTTAATAATTCATTTGAAGTTGTGAATGCAGGTATGGAGAAGTTTGAGAATAAGACCTTGCAGATGATGAGAGAAGGAAGCATGCAATGTAGAGAAGATAGGGTACATTGTAGAGTACCTACAAGTGAAGGGAGAATTGAAGATGAGGTTGAGAGAAGATTAGTTTTAGAAGTGTGTAAAGAAAATATTGCAGTAGATATGAAGAATGAAGAAAGAGTAGAGATTGCAACCGAGGTTGCAAAGGTTGAAAATATTTGCAGCCCTTTGATGGAAGGGGCATGGGAGGAAGAAGATGTGGGGGTAGCCCACACAAGTGGAGAAGATGTTAAAGCACAAGTTGCAATGATGGCATGTGAGTGGAGTGAGTTGTGTGAAGTGGAAGAAGGGTGTTTGCAAGTTGAAATAGTGAACACAAATGGTCCCAAGTTTGATTATGGGATTGACGAAGACAAAGATGAAATTTTATGGAGAGAAGAGATAAGGATAATCCAAAGTTATTTGGATACTAAAGGAAATAGAGAGATTGTAGTAGGATGTCACATCTATGGCATCAAAGAAGAAATCCTCATACAAGAGGATAAGGAAGGAAAAAAAAGAGAGAAGCTTGCAGTGGAGTTATATCTTTTTGAAGGCATAAAAGAAAAGAGGTTGCAAGTTGCAGCTAAGACATGTCTTGTTGAAGGCATTAAAAGGCAGGACAAAACAAATTTTGCAGCAATAGAGAGTCCTTTGGTGGACATATTGATGAATGTAGAATGTGTTGAGGAATTAGAGGTTGTAGTAGAGGTATTCTTTTGGAAGACATGAATGAAGAGATTAAATTTGATGTTGCAACAACAACTACGAGTGCTTTAGAGGAAATGAGGATGGTCATAGCTATGGAAGATGAAAACATTACAGTAAAGGGTAAAAAAGAATTTGCAGCTGGGATAACAGAATTAGAAGGCCCTAGATTTGACAAGCAAATGGACGAAGAAGAGAATAATCATCTATGGAAAGAAGAAATGAAGAGAATAGACATGTTATTATAAGGATATTTGAAAGATGAACCTAATGAGTTGAATGGTGCAACAAAGGACAACAAAAAAGAAGTTGGAGCAATGAATGAAGATGGGGTAAAACTTGAAAATTTTGAGTCAATTTTATTTGGGATGATGAATGAAATAGAGGTTGGAAAGCAAGGGGAAAGTAAATACATGGAAAGCTTCAATTTCCATGCAAATTTGTGTAAGAAAGTTGTTGATTTAGTTGTTGTTGAGGATTGTGGCTTGATTGAGGTAGAGATTGAGAAAATCGAGAAGTTGTTCAGGAATGAACACTTGAAGGGAAATGGAGGAGTAGCAGCAAACATGGTGAAAGAGTTGTTGCAATAGCAGAGTGTGTAGAAGTAAGTTGTAATTTTTCTAAAATTTGTGATGAGGAAGTTCATAGGGAGTTGCTTGTTGCTAAGATGCATAAGGAGTTACAAGTAGATGAAGAGAAGAATGTAGATGATACAGGTTGGTGTGCAGATGCATATTTGCATATAGAATCCATAGAGGATGGCACATGTGAGATTTGGTGGCGGTGGTCGATTTGTAGTGGGTCAAAACCCACAAAGGATGAGAAGGATGGAGAGATTGCTTGGTGGAGGAGGCCGGATAGTGATGGGATGGATCCCAAAAAGGAGGAGAGAAGTGAAGAAGGTAGTTGGAAGACGAGGACGGATGGTAGTGGGTCAATTCCCATAAAGGTGGAAGATGAAGGTGAATTTTGGTGGTGGTGGTCGGTTCAAGGTGGGTTTGAACCCACGATGCAAGAGAAAAGAGTGCAGAGTATTTGGTGGAGGTCAGATTTTGGTGGGAATGAGTCCACAAGAGGAGGAATGAGCAGAGTGCAATGCTATCAGAGGGAGATGACGTATGTTCCCAAAAGGTGTTGGAAAAGAAGAAGAAAGAAAAAAAAATTGTAGGGTACCATCTTAGCATTTGAGTATGTTGCAAATAGTTTAGTATTTGGAAGGGTGTTTCTAACACTCAACTCTATTTTGTGAGCCTATGATCACAAACTTATTACATGGCGTGTCTAATGCAGGAGCATCTAGATCCACAGGTGATCACACATCACCCAAAAATATATTTTCTTTTCATGTTCAATATTTTCGCATTTTGATGTAGGTTGGAGCCACTTTTTGTTCAGTATGACATCTTGTGTTCAACGGGACTTCAGTTGGTATTCATCACATAGAAGATGCATAGAAAATTAAGAACTTCACTTTCAAGTGTCATAGGGATGGGAATGACATCTTGTGATCAGAAAAAGACTCAAGGCTATCTCATCGATAGCTCGAAATAAAGTTCTAACTATCATGGGCGATACTATGTGATTTCGATGAGACCTCATGCAAAGTTCCCATGATTGCATGATAACACTTCTTATGTAGGTGCTATGTATTCTATTGGCAAGAGTTGGTACTTTGGCAGGACCTTATACTTTGTCTCCTCGACAGCCCAATTGTATTATCTCATCAGTGTGACTTGGATATATCGGTGTGACCACATGCTTTGTCCCAACGATAGAACAATAACGCTATCTCATCGATGGAACACTATACTATCGGTGGAACCTTAACAATAGTATCAATGATAAATTGGTAAGCTTGTATCGATGGGACTTTACATTGTCGATAGGACTCTTCAAGCTGTCTTATCTGATGAGCCAAATCTTTGGCACATTTTGATCATACTTTTATAAAAACTTTGTTGTTTTTATTATGCTAAAACAAACATTCAGTCTGTTTATGGGATAGATATAGACCTTTTTATGACTTAAATATGATGAGTATATTGTGATAAGAAGTCCCATGATTATTACCTTTAATGTTTTATTAGTCTGATAAATACTTTATGGCTTTTTGTGATCATAAACCTTCCTGCAGCCTCCACTACCAAAGCTTCCTGCAGCCATATCTGAAACAATGTTTGCCTTAGTTTAATACTTAATGAATGAATGAATAAAGTAATGGATTGTCTTAAAGGATGAACATGTTGAGCTAACCTTCTTCCTCAGGAAAAGATGGCGAGATATTTTGCAGGTACCACGATTGAAGGAAGGGAATTCAATTTCCACTTGAAGAATTGAAGACCAAATCCATAAAGACTGGTTCAACAGCAAAAGATGAGGAGATAGTTTCAACTCATCCGCCATGCAGGGAGAGTGTTCCAGAAATCTAGGCCAGTCATCTTGATGGTGCATGAATCCAGGATAATGGTGCTTTAACAACTGCTCAACCAATTTGACTTAGTTCTTGCATTGTCATTCACCTCTTTACTTAAGTTGGTTAAATGTAATAAATGCCTCTCATTTTATAAGGGAAGGTTGGTTAGTAGTTAGGATTAGTTTTTCAATAAATAGCCCATTCTCCTTCAGAGAAGGGGCTGGAAGAAAATCGCTATTGTAACACACTTTCAGTCTTAGAAATTTAGCCAAGAAATTGTGCCATATACTTGTTTACATTGAATCAATAAAGCTTATGAAGTTTTTCGCCTAATCTGTTGTCTGCTTTTGGCACTACCTAAGGGGGCCCACTTAGGGAACTGTCCATACTTTTATTTTGCAAGTTAGAATAGCTGCATTTCCCTTCATAGAAGTTAATGTGACTATTCCTACAGCTAGCGGAAACACAGAGCTGTCAACTGTTCCTGCAGCCACTAGGAGCAGAATAGGTTATCTTTCGAGTTTTTTTCATTTCCAAGCAAAGTTAAGCAGTAAAATTGTTCTCAGTACTTAAATTCTAGTATAAGGCATTTTAGGAATCATGTATGTCTGGAAGGGTGATTAGTGCATATCTTGTGTTGTACCATTTCAAGTTTACGTCCCTGGGTTGATAATTAAATGAGGTTCTTTAGTAGGTCATGACTTCCAGTTGTGATGTTCAATCCCTGAGTAGAGGAATTCACGTTCCTAGTTATTGAGCTGATTAAGGAACACTACATTTTTGGCACCGTTGTCAGGGATGGTGTCAAACTAAGAACCTATTACAGGCATGCTAGTAAAGAGTTTAAGATTTATTCTTACTACTTTTAGTTTAGAATTCTGCATTCCAGCATCTCCATAGTTAGTTTACTTTTGTTGTATGCATCGAAGAAGAGACCAATTTGGCAGATTCTTTCCTGGGAGCATAGATATTGAAGAGATTGAACCGAACCTATTCCAAGACGACCCATATGAGGATGTTGTCCAAGACTTAGTTACTTCATTTTCTTCCTCTAAACTAAGCTCTAACCTAGCCGAAGGAACTGAATCAAATAATCCACTTGCTCTTGTAGTTCATCAACCAGGAGCTAATCCAAGAATACAACCAAGAATGACAAATCCTATTTTTCCATTTCCAATCCCTGACCTACAAGTCAATAATAACCTCAAGAACATTCCTGCCTCCTTACTGCCAAAGTTCTATGGACTTATTACTGAGGACCCTCATACCTTCTTGTTTGAATTTGACATCCTTTGTAGAAGCTATGACTATACAACCTCATAACACAAGCTGAAATTGTTTCCCTCTACTCTAAAGGAGGCAGCCTTGAGATGGTTCATGGGATTGGGAAGTAATGTAGCTAACACTTGGGATCAAATGAAGACTTTTTTCTTGAGTAAATATAAAGAGTATTGTAGAGGAAATGATTTGAGAGGAGATGACATCTTCAAAATGTCACAAAAGGAGGATGAAACTTTGGAGGATTATGTGTCAAGATTCTTGTTTAGTGTGCAGAAGAATACTCATCATGAGCTGAATGTGGAATCTCAAAAACTTCTCTTGTTAAGGGGAGTCAATGATACTTGCATGGAGGCCCTTGACCTCATGGCAGGAGGTGATGTCACCCAAAGTGATTGGGATGATATCAAGAAAATCTGTCTCAATTACTCCAAAGCAGCTGTAGAGAAGGGAAGGGGGTTTAGACCTTCTTCTACAAAAGGAAGTGGCTCTGGTGTATCTAAAGGGGATATTACCAATCTCTTGTCTGACTTCAAGCAGGATATCATCAATGATGTAGCTACTCAACTGGATATTATGTAAGCTAGAAGGAAGAAAGAGGAAGCTGAGGCAATGTTAGCTGAATATTGCCCCCACTACCGACAAAGAAAGAAAGACTGCCGATGCAAAGCAGTGGCCAATTTGGAGGTACATCATCTCCCTACTGAATTCAAAACCATTGAAGGAGAGGAGGAAGTGTTCTTTGTGGCTTAGAGTAGGCCATGGGCCCCAAGACAAGGTATGCCTCAGGACCCTTTGCAAAATTTTGGTTCATATAATAGTCAATGGAAAAACCAGTATCCTCCAAACTATGGGCCATACTCCCAACCTCAGTGGAATAGCCCTTGGCCAAATTCCCAGCAAAACTGTTGGCAATCCTCACAAAGGAATTGGCAATCACCACACCAAAATCAGTGGCAGCCTCCGCAAGGGAATTGGCAACAGTCTAACCAATGGAGAGGAGGCCAGCAATGGTCAAATCCACCCACTGGTTACCTGCAGCAACCGCAGCAGCAATCCATTATGCCACCTCCTGTAGCTAATCAAGGTCAGAATCCAAAGCCAACCCAACTACCTGCTCAGGCAACACCCAATCCAAATAACCAGCAACCGCAGCAGCAGTAACAAGTCTATTTTGTTGATCCTAATCATCAGCCTACCTATGCTCTTAACCTAAATAATATGAATTTACGTTTAGAAACTGTGCTACCCACACCATCTCCTCCCATAATCTCAGAATTTCCATCTAAGGAGACTGACCAAGAATAAGATACCAATGACCAAGCCCAACCAAATGAGCCAATTCATATTTAGATTCCATCATTACCTAAGGCATCTGATAAAGTGTCCCCTCCTTTTCCACAAAGGTTGGAAGGTGAAAATGTAAAAAAACAAGAGGAACCTACCTTTGACATCCTTGACCAACTAAAGCATATATGTGTGAAAATTCCCTTGTTCCAAGCAATCAAAGAAGTACCTATCTATAGTAAGGCCATCAAGGAGGCATGTTTGAAGAAACCGGGTAGGAAAAAGAAAGACCCTCAAACTGTCCATGTCATAGGCCAACTCTCTGACTTAATGTTAGGGAAGCTTAGCATCCCAAAATATTTAGATCCAAGAAGCCCTGTTGTGGAGATCAATATTAATGAGTTGCAAATTAAGAATGCTTTAGTGGATCTTGGTGCAGCTATCAATGTCATGACAAAGGACCTGGTTGTAAAACTTAATATTTCAGCCCTAAGGACTACACCTATAATATTATAGCTTGTTGATAGCTCAACTATCAAACCTGATGGGGTAGTTGAAAACTTGGTAGTCACCTTGGATTCCTGGGAGTACCCTGCTGACTTTATGGTCTTATCTCCAAAGGCATCATTGGGGGGATACCCTGTCATACTAGGAAGGCCTTGGTTGGCTACCACTGATGCTTACATTGGTTGTAGGTCGGGTAACATGACAATATCTTATGGGTTTAGCACAAAGAAGTTTACCCTCTATTCTCTAGCCCAGCCCCAACTTGAGTTTGGAGAGGTTGTTTGGCCAGATTTGGGAGAAGAGGAGGAAGTGAACTCCGTGGCCAATTTAATGATGATTACCAAATAGCCTTTCATTGTACAAGAAGAAGAAGAAGATATACTATCCAATATCCTGCTGAATAACTAAGGTACTGAATACTTTCATTGTGAAAAAAATCCATGTTCCTTGCAGACCATTCTTCCTTCGCCTACATCAGCTCATTATCCTGCAGCAATTGACTGCTTACACACCTTGCTACACCACAAGGTAGAAATGCCATTTCTGACTGAAGTATCTATGGTAGACTTGACCTCCCAAGTTGAAGTAGCCGCAGGAAAAACCTTGAACATCAATAAAAACCTCACCATTGAGAAACAAGAATCTATGGTCAAAATGCTTACCAGTCATAAGTTAGCTTTTGCTTGGGAATATAGTGACATGAAGGGTTTAGACCCATGACTCTATACACATCACATATACATTAACAGTGAGCTCAGACCTGTCAGGCAGCCTCAAAGAAGAATCAATCCAGCTTTGAGAGAAATTGTTAAAGAAGAATTGCAGAAAATGTTAACAGCTAGCTTTATCTACCCAATCTCGAATAGTCAGTGGGTTTCCCCATTGGTTATTGTTCCTAAGAAAGGAGGAAAATGGAGGGTATGTGTAGATTACAAAGAGCTCAACTTGGCAACAAAGAAAGATTACTTTCCTCTTCCATTCATTGATCAAGTTCTAGATAATTTAGCTGGGAAAAAGTACTTCTCATTCTTAGATGGTTTCAGTGGGTACAATCAAATCAAGATTGCTCCTGAGGATCAAGAAAATACTACTTTTACATGCCCTTGGGGAATGTTTTCCTATTCAGTTTTGCCTTTTGGTCTCTGTAATGCACCTGCAACTTTCCAGAGGGCAGTCATAAGTATCTTCTCAGATATCTCATATGATTGCATGGAAATATACATGGATGACTTTACTGCTTATGGTACAACATTTGAGAAAGCTCAAGCCAACTTAAAGAAAGTACTACAGAGATGTGAAGATCACAACCTATCGCTGAATAGTCAAAAGTGCTTCATGATGATGCAAGAGGGAATAGTGCTTGGTCACTATATTTCTGCTGTAGGAATACAGGTTGATCCTGCTAAGATTGAGGTCATCTCTAATCTACCCTTTCCTACCAAGCAAAAAGAAGTAAGAATCTTTCTGGTCCATGCTAGATACTACAGAAGATTCATCAAGGACTTCAGCCAAACAGGAGGCCCCTTATACAGTTTGCTGAGGAAAGATGCAGATTTTTCTTGGACAGAAGAATGTGAAAAAGAATTCCTTGGTTTAAAAGTTGCCCTTACACAGGCACCTATTCTGAAAGGACCCGATTGGTCACTTCCATTTCATATTCATACTGATGCATCGGATTATGCCATTGGAGCTATGTTAGGGCAAAAGGGTGGTTCAACTGAACATGCACTCTACTACATAAGCAAAAATCTGCAAGGGGCTGATTAAACTATACTGTTACAGAAAAAGAAATGTTGGAAATCATCTATGCCCTCAATAAATTCAGGCATTACATCACTGGTTATCAGGTATTTGTCCACACTGATCATGTAGCAATTCGGTATCTCATGAATAAAAGCTCAATATCCGGGAGACTGGCAAGATGGTTATTATTGATGCAAGAATTTGACATTACAATTGTGGACAAGCCAGGTAAAGCAAATGTGGTTGATGATTTCCTTTCTAGAATTCAAAGGCAAGATGACTTTGCACTTATTGAAGACTCCTTTCCTGATGAGCACCTATTTGCAATCAAGGTTATTCACCCATGGTATGTCGATATAGCAAATTATCTGGCTACAGGAAGAACTCCTCAATTCTCCCCTAAGGAAAAGAAATTATTGATAGAGAAAAGCTTTAACTTTTCTTGGATTGCAGATTCCATGTTTTATACAAGGCTAGATCAAGTTATGAGGAGATGTGTACAAGAGGAGGACACTCATGATATACTGCATGCAAGTCATGATGAGTCGTGTGGTGGACATTTTGCTGCCAAAAGAATAGCAATGAAAATTTTAAATACTGGTTACTATTGGCCAACTTTGCATAAAGATGCAGCCAAATATACCAGGAGATGTGACAGATGCCAGAGGATGGGAAAACCAACTCGATCTGATGAGATGCCTCTATTTCCACAAGTTGTCGTTACACCCTTCGACAAATGGGGACTAGATTTTGTAGGACCAATTGATCCACCTTCCAATGGTAAGTCCTACATCCTTGTATGCACAGATTATGTGACAAAATGGGTAGAGGCTAAACCTATGAAACATGCTAGGGATAATAAAGTAGCTGAATTCCTCTATGAGGAAATATTCACCAGGTTTGGTGTCCCTAGGGAAATTGTGATAGATCAAGGAGCACAATTCACTTCTACACTTATCACAGCCTTAGTAAATGAATACAATATACGGCACAGGAAATCAACTCCTTATCACCGCCAAGCCAATGGCCAGGTTGAGGTCACCAATAGGGAAATAGAGGCCATTTTGACTAAAACTGTAGATTTGCATAGGAAGGACTAGGCCGCAAGGTTACCATAAGCTATATGGGCCTACCGTACTACCTGGAAGACTGCTACAGGATATACACCTTTTGAAATGGTGTATGGTAAAACAACTGTGATGCCAATAAAATTTGAACATAAGACTCTAAGAATAGCATTAGAGATGGACATGGATTTAACAAATGCACAAAAGGACAGAGTCATATAGCTCAATGCTCTGGATGAGCTCCGAAAGAATGCCTTGCAGCACATTGAGATGATACAAAATCAGAGAATAAGGTGGCATGATAAATACATCAAGGAAAAGAAATTCAAAGCAGGAGATTGGGCTCTGCTTTATGACTCATGATATAAAGACAGTCCAGGAAAACTACAAACCAGATGGTTGGGTCCATATGAGATAGAGGAGGTATTCACCAATGGTGTTGTTCAATTAAGGACCATTGATGAGGTCTGATTCAAGCTACTAGTCAATGGGCATTGACTCAAGCTCTATTCTAAACCCATTGACAAGGAAACATTTATGAGACAGTTCGAAATTGAGTAGGATAGCAGCGATCCTGCAGCCAAAGGAATTGAGCCTAGGCTCAAATTCTTGGGCCATGCATAAAAATTACCAAACCATAATAAAGGGGTTATCTAATAAGATCCCCATTCCATTCATTCACTTCATCCACAATCCGTACTCACTCTCTCTCTTCCACATCATCCACCTGTCATTTCCCATATCATCCACGTTTCTTCGTGTCACGTATTGCAATGAAGAAGGAGGCCATATCAGATAATTACGGCGATTCTCTCTAGGTACGCTCCACTTCACTTTAAGATTGCTTCAGTTACTTTATTTATTGCATTTAATTTAGTATTAATTAGCGCGAATAATTTTCTATATGGTTGCCATTTCCTTTGGCTCATTCGCACGATTGAGCACATTTTTCTATGATATTACTTCGCCACGTCCTTATTATCACCGCCATAAGCTTGTTCCATCAGTTGTCAATAACCCTCAAACAAGTCTATCCTTCTTGCAATAATGAACCTACATGTATTCCGCTTATCCTTGGTTACTCTTCCTAAAAAGATTGCATGATCAAATTGTTTTCCCTATTTTTCTATCACTTTTGAAAAGAGGTTCAAAAGTTTCGGCTGAGGGGAGGGGCAGAGTGTTGTAGAATTGAAAAAGGGTTCATTAATAGGGTTATAGGAAGTTCAGTTGGAAAATCCAGGTGAGCATTGCTTAACGCATTTAGTTACAGAAAACCAAGGAAATGGGAGGTCAGCCGATTCGGCATGAGCCTATAGACCATAATATCCTGTTGCAGGATGTGCTGCATGTGCCACTATTCAGACAATATGGGTGGCTCAATTACTTCCTGAAGCTCGAAACTTTTAATACAGACATTGTAAAGGAATTCACAAGGACATTTCATGATGGGGAAGCAAAAGTTAGAGGCATAATAGTCAATGCGTCAATTGATAGAATTGTTGAGGTAACGGGATTACCTCAAGTTGGAGAACCATTTCCCAGAGGAAGAGATGCAAGAAGCGCCAGGGCTGAGTTCACTCAGCCAAATGACCCTCCTCTACGGGTAGACAAGCAAGGTGAGCAAAGAATGAGTTTGCCGCAGGAATGGGTGTCACAGGCAGGATATATCATCAAATACATAACCTATGAAGGTAGGTTTTCAGTCCTGCATTCTCATCACTTCAAACTTTTTTCTCATTTGTGCCATGGATTGTTGATCAATATTCCCAACTTTCTTTACAATTTTCTTTCCAACAGTGTTGTTGAATTTAAAAAGGGTAGGGTTAACTCTGTATCTCACCACTACCTTATTAAATTACTTGTTGAAAAATCCATTCAAGACGCATCAGGAATGACCTGGGAGGAATTCACGGTCCAATTCAATCCTAAAATTCAAAATGTAGGACCTAGGGGTGAACCTCTTACCTTTAAGCAACGAACCTCCCAGTCCACAAGCCAAACCTCTGCTGCTATGTCCTCTCCTTAGGAATCATCCAATTCACAGGATGATGTTCCTCTTTCTGAAAGAACTCCCAAGCAGTCGGCACAAGGTCCTATCAAAATTCATGAGTCGTCTCCCAAGGATAGGAAAGGAAAGTCACCTGTTGAAGCAACCCCTGAGCCTGTAAAAAGAAAGAAAAAGGGAAACTTCTCTGTTCCTGCAGCAAAACCTTCCAAAAAGCATAAAACAGTTCCTACTTCCATAAGAAGGAGCTCTAGACTCCAGAACCAGGCAGCCCGCCAATCACTTAATACTACTCCTGCCACACCGTCTTCCAATCCTGAACTGAGAGAAGAAGAACCTGTTACCGAGGAGGTTATGAGTACACCTGAAGGGGCTGACCTGAATAAATTGGTTGCCATTGCAGAGCAGCTACAGGAAGATATGGAATGTGATGAGAAGGAAGAAGAGCAGGTTGTGTTTCTGTCAGAAGAAGAGCAAGGTAAGGTGGATGTGTTTGAAGAAGTACAGGAGACACCTGCGGTATGCTATAATCATAGACCACCACTCCATGTCACAAACTTTGTTGTAGGAATGGCATGTTTTCAAGAACTTCAGCAATAGCAGACTACTTCTGTACTTGAAATTGAGAGACTACAAAGGGTAATCCAGAACAAGAATCTGGAAATTGCTAACTTGAAAGACACTCTCAACCAGTTGGTAGAGCTGGTTCCATAACTGATGCAATGTCGTGTACCTTCGCCTATCTATGCAATGTATCTCAAGGAGCTGTATTTGAACTTCCAACTAATTAGAGTCTGGAAAGGTAAGAATCCTTCTTTGGATACCCCTGAGGAATTTTATGAAGCATACAGGGATTCACCTCTGCACATCAGGAACCTCCTATGTGAATTTTACCTACACAATTTGGCTATATCCCAGGATAAGGAATGGAATCCCTTATGTTATGTCGGTGATATTCATATCAGCACTCTAATCTCCTGGATCACTAATGAAATAAGCAGAGGAGAACAATTTGATAGCCATATGCATGATGAAGTAAATATGCCATTGTCTGTAAGAGATGAATCTAGAAATGGAATGGGTATTTACTTTGATTGGAAGAAATTGTGGAGAGATGAAAGAGCCAGACCACTGATTGAGCCTCTAAGACAAGAGGTATTTTCTCAATACTCCCAAATTATAAACAGTGATTTTAATGCTGCAACCCTGCACATTCAGAACAGATGGGAGCATCTTTCATTTCAATTAAAGAAAGCAGAACCACATACTCCCAATACCTTGTATGCAGCAACCAGAAGGGCAGAGAGGTTCATGAGGAATGCCAGAACAAAGAAGGAGAATTGGTTTCCCTTGGTTATGCAGCCGCCTATTCTCCTATGGCCATTATTGGCTATACAGGGGGATAACAACACTTATAACAGAAATTCTGAAGATAATAGATGGCAAAGGTTGGAGGCAATGTGAGCTCACTTCTGGAGTTTCCAGAATGGCGAATGTGGACAGCAACTGAGTGCAGATCTGAGAGAGTTTGCCAGAAAAAGGAATGCTAGACTTGTTGAAGGGTCCAGCAAGTAGTTGGTTGAGGGGAGTGATGAGCCAAATCTTTGGCACATCTTGATCATACTTTTATAAAAACTTTGTTGTTTTTATTATGCTAAAACAAACATTCAGTCTGTTTATGGGATAGATATAGACCTTTTTATGACTTAAATATGATGAGTATATTGTGATAAGAAGTCCCATGATTATTACCTTTAATTTTTTATTAGTTTGATAAATACTTTATTGCTTTTTGTGATCATAAACCTTCCTGCAGCCTCCACTACCAAAGCTTCCTGCAGCCATATCTGAAACAATGTTTGCCTTAGTTTAATACTTAATGAATGAATGAATAAAGTAATGGATTGTCTTAAAGGATGAACATGTTGAGCTAACCTTCTTCCTCAGGAAAAGATGGCGAGATATTTTGTAGGTACCACGATTGAAGGAAGGGAATTCAATTTCCACTTGAAGAATTGAAGACCAAATCCATAAAGACTGGTTCAACAGCAAAAGATGAGGAGACAGTTTCAACTCATCCGCCATGCAGGGAGAGTGTTCCAGAAATCTAGGCCAGTTGTCTTGATGGTGCATGAATCCAGGATGATGGTGCTTTAACAACTGCTCAACCAATTTGACTTAGTTCTTGCATTGTCATTCACCTCTTTACTTAAGTTGGTTAAATGTAATAAATGCCTCCTATTTTATAAGGGAAGGTTGGTTAGTAGTTAGGATTAGTTTTTCAATAAATATCCCATTCTCCTTTAGAGAAGGGGCTGGAAGAAAATCGCTATTGTAACACACTTTTAGTCTTAGAAATTTAGCCAAGAAATTATGCCATATACTTGTTTACATTGAATCAATAAAGCTTATGAAGTTTTTTGCCTAATTTGTTGTCTACTTTTGGCACTACCTAAGGGGGCCCACTTAGGGAACTGTCCATACTTTTATTCTGCAAGTTAGAATAGTTGCATTTCCCTTCATAGAAGTTAATGTGACTGTTCCTGTAGCTAGCGGAAACACAGAGCTGTCAACTGTTCCTGCAGCCACTAGGAGCAGAATAGGTTATCTTTCGAGTTTTTTTCATTTCCAAGCAAAGTTAAACAGTAAAATTGTTTTCAGTACTTAAATTCCAGTATAAGGCATTTTAGGAATCATGTATGTCTGGAAGGGTGATTAGTGCATATCTTGTGCTGTCCCATTTCAAGTTTATGTCCCTGGATTGATAATTAAATGAGGTTCTTTAGTAGGTCATGACTGCCAGTTGTGATGTTCAATCCCTGAGTAGAGGAATTCATGTTCCTAGTTATTGAGCTGATTAAGAAACACTACATCATCAATGGACCGATGAGACTGTTTACTCGGTGAGACTTTACATTATCACTGGGACTTGGAATGGTGTCACTTCGATGGACTGATAGATTGGTGGGACCTAAATTGTCAGGAGGAAAGCAATGGTTGGTGTGAGCCATGTTGAGTTGGTAGCAGGGATCACATGGAGCGATAGGATCTTCATCGTTGTGACAACGCTATATCAGTGGGAGGACTTAACAAGCCTCCCTAATAGACCGATATGTTGACGGTGACCTGGGATCTCGCATGGCTATTTGACCAATGGTTTTATGGTATGTGTATGTTTCTTCGATAGGTCATCTTGGAAATTATAGTTATTGATGGAGACCATTCTCATATAGGGAAGTTGTAATGATTGTTTCCTGATGTCGTTTCAAGGAAATGCAGAACAATGGTGTTGAAAAAGGGGAATCGACGCCTCACAAAAGGAGGCTAGATACAGAGGGGAACAGATGGATTGATGTGAGCATTGGAACGATTAATGAAGCTTGGGGAAATGGGGTTTGTAATGAAACTTTTGTATGTATTATGTAATTATTTTAATGAAATAAAAGGAAGGTTTTCTGTTAAGTTTTGTGAAGTCGTAGTGTGATTTTTCTACGAGATTGTGACAGCCTGATAAGGCCCTCCAATCATGACTGTGTCAATTTATACCCCAGAGGATACAGTAAGAGAAACAAGCATATGTGGTAATAATCTAGAAGACATACATATGTATCCTATAACATCATAACATCAAAAGAAAATATGCATACATCCATTGCACACATATTATCCTTATAACTCTTTTATATTATATCATAACAAGTAGAAAAGGGCAGGTGTTAGTCTTTGCTCTAGTATATGGTTCTACCTCTTCCTCTTATACATCTATTACATATGACATATATATGTATATTCCCTTGAATGAACATGACTCCTAATGATAGCTAATGTCCTTTCTCAATACCGTGGACCTCTTTTGGTAGCCTACGATATGCTTTGTTTATGCCCTTGACCTGCTAACAATTAGGGCATGGAAAAAGGGAAAGTTTCTAAGGTTGTACAAGGGTTTTTTAAAGTCATGTGAGGGTTTTTAAATGCAACAAAATTTTGAGTGATTTTTAGATGGATCTATAGGTTAGAAAATTTAATGATTTGTAATGTGGCTAGGGCATATTTTCTTGTTTAAATTCCCTTCGATTTTAAAAAATTATTCATAAAATTCTCAGGCTATCAAATTATAGTTTGAAGGGGATTCAAATTTCATGGAATTCGTAAAATTTGAGTAAGGTTTCAAAATGATTTTTTGAAATTTTTTTGGGATCACATTTATTTTTTGGGGGAAAGTTTATTTGTCTTGGTCAAGTTAAAGGGGTTGTTAGGGTTTTGGGAAGGATACATTTTCTATGTTCACTAGGTAATGACCAATATTCAAAATTTATGTTGCCAGAGGCACAAAAAATCAAAGGAAAAAATTATAACATCTGAAGTCACAAGATACTCACGATTGTCGAGTATTGGATTGTGATGGAATTGTCTAGGTATTGAAACTAGGTTTGCAACCATCCTAGATGATTTTGAAAGTGTCAATGGGAAATCTTATTATCGCTCAATTTATTCATGTCTAACAATTTAATCCTTGAAGTCGGCAATGCCACATTTCTATTTACATTATGGTAAAGTTTGAAAACAACTATTAAGTTTTAAAGAAAATTAGTCTTGTATTTGAAGAATTGTTGTTTTCCACTAAATTGCATGAGGGTTGGTCTATGTCAGAGTATCTTTTAAAAATAAAAGAGATTAGAGATCAACTCACTATAATCAACACACTATTTGATGAGGAAGATGTTGTTGCTCTAATAATCAGCAACCTACCATCCTCTTTTGATACTTTTGTGGAGTCTTTGAATCTATTAGAAAAAAACCAAACTTTGACCTTAGACAAGGTCATTTCATGCTTGTTGTAGAAGGAATGATGAAAAGAGCATATGAATGGAGTTTCTTTTGGGAGTTCAAAAAGTGCACTTTTTGCATGGTCATATGGTACAAACCACATTTCTCTTTCTTTCCCTTTGTAAATAAGGAGAAAAGTACAATGCTTTTATTGCCAAAAAAAAATGGCATGTGAAGAATGATTGCAAGAAATAATAATATTATCCCACAAGAAAAAAATAAAGCTAATGTGATAGATATTATCGAGGAAGATCATGATGAGGAGTTTGCATTGAAGTCTCTTTTAGACATTGCTAAAATTAGTTGTTGGTTCTTTGATTCAAGTGCACCCAAAATCTTCACCTGTCAAAAGGACTAGTATGCCACGTTCATTGCTAATGACAACCATAGTGATTTAGTTTTTCTTGGTCACATAAAGTCATATATAGTTAAAGGTATAGGTGATGCGGAAATTGCATTCAATAATGACATCAAAATTTTATTATAGAATGTTAGGTATGTTCTAGGATTGAACAAAAAATTACTTTGTTAGTTAGATAATAAAAAATATTAATGTTCTAGTTTAGTTTTGTGAAAAAGAGTGCATTGTTTGTTATGTAAACTAGGATAAAGAAATTGTTCAAGACAGTAGGCTAGGTGGTGTGTACAAAAATCTTGTACAAACTTACTAATCTTGTTTAGCATTTATTAGAGAAATTATGGTTTGATCGTAATTCTAAGGAGGTCAAGATAGAATATAATACTATGGCCACATTAACAGATGTACCTTCCAATTCATAGGGTGTTCGAATGTGTCAACATTTGGGTGGTACTTCACTTGTTTATCCATAATGTAGAAATGAAGGTGTCTCCATTCTAGCTAAGATTTAGCCCATATAGATTTCATCTCTAGCAAAGAGTTTGTCTTTATAGCATTCACCTAATATGTTTTGAAGGCCCCCATGGTAATTTAGAGGTGATTACAATGATGATTTCACCAAATCATATGCCTCACAATGGATAACTCTACAATAAGGGATGTTCACTATGCTCTTTCTTTGCACCTTTCTTGTATGCTTGCTTTCATGAAGGTTGCTTGTGTAGATCTTTCTTCTCATTTGTGCACATCTCAATGGGCTTATTGTAATTTAATGATTAAACCTCTAGACCCTTTTGATTCAGTCATTAATGGGGGTATATATATGTATGCATTAGAATAATGATGTAATAAAATTGGTAGTTAGGTGAAAGTCATTAAATAGGTGTTTGTAATTATTGCAACTCTTTAATGACCATGTTGTACTATCATTGAATGAGGTGGATGTAACATTAAATATGGAAATTGTAGTGTGGATTTTTATGTCTATATAATGTTGTGATATCTCCTTGAGACACAAGCCATTTCAATCAATTTTCTCTCATCTCATATCTTCACTTATATCAACATATACCTACCCTTCACAAAATTTGTTTGGGTAGGAGAAATAATCTTCAAAATAAGATTTTTAATTCTTAAGGCCAAGGCTTTAGCAAATATTTAGACACATTTACAAGATTAATTGGCTTCCTATTTTTAATATGAGCAACATCACCTTCTTAGGGATTAGTCTGACAATACACTTATATGATGCCCTAGGGAACTAGAATAAAATGCTTAATTATACACCAACAATAGAATTTTATTGATCCAATTAAAATTAGCCTTGTAAAATTAAATTGGAATGCCATAACAACAAGGAGATTTACCTTTTTTTAATAAGTAATTGCAATAACAATTTCATCCAAGGAAAGAGTACTATCCTAGTTACAACTTACCACTAATATAATAGGCAACAACCCTAGATACAGTATCCCTTGGTTTAACAACCTCAAAAGCATAATTTTAAGAAAATAACTTACTACAAAAAAACGTTAAAAGACTTCCTAATATTAGGCTCATCCTCAACAAGAGAACCATCAACCATTACAACTTTAATTCTTTTCTTGGTGTAGACAATAAAATAATTCCACTTTTTCCATCATTATATTGCCAACTTCATTGAATATCCATTATCATTTAATTGTTCATTATCTTTAATTAATCATCATTTAATTAACTAATTCATTATTATTTAATTATAATAAACTAATTTAAATACATAAATTAAATTCCTAATATTCATCTATATATATCAAAATAATTAAATAAAATACCAAATTATATTTTCCAATTATCTATTAAACAAGTTCATAAATTCATTAATCCCACCTCATGAGTTAATTATTCAATCAAAATATTTAACTTCCCAAACACTTAGTTGTTGTAATATGTGTCGACTGATCATGTTATACTGTACACCCGACATGTATCCTTGTTGGGGTCTGAAGCTGGGTCAGGCCTCGAGCGAGGGTTCGAGGGCGATAGCCCCCGAGAAAAAAAAAATTTGCATCGTCACCAAAAAAGGAAAAATCACCGAAAAGGAAAAAAACTGACTTTGTAAAAACCCTAATTCTGGAAGCTTCTAAAAGGCTTGTTATAAGCAGTTTGGATGGGGGTTGCAATATGGCATTATTAGCAAGATTGTAATATGTTTTACACTAAATAATAAAATCATTGGATGGCTGTGGTTTTGTAGATGTAGGTCGGATTGGGTGAACCACATTAAATTCTCTGTGTTGTCTTGTTTCTGCTATAATTTTCTATATCTGCATTTAACTGTTAGATATATGTTATCTAACCCTAACATTAGTCAACTCCTTCATTAAATCACTTGACTACCTCATACACTTAATCAACTTCCTCCATGCACTCATTTAATTAGTTAACTCACCAATTAATTATGTTAACAAGTTAATAAAATTGAGTTACCTAATAATCATTCGTTTAATTAAAAATTAAAATAATTTTCAACTCCCTCATGATTGCCACCCCTCCATAGTAGCTCCATCAATCATGGATCAAACTCACAATCCATGATCTAATCTCAGACATTGAATCATTTCTTTAAAATTTTATAAATCCAGCCTCATATTCATCATTTAATCATCAATCCTCCATATAGATGAGAGCACCCACATCATGAGCACATCCATGCGACACTTAACCAGAGGTTTGCACGAAGTTGGAATTATGTTTTAAATTGTTTTTTTGAATGCTTTGGTTTATTCTAAATTCTTGTTTTCACTTGGCATGCTTCACTTTGGGAATTCAAAGAAAAAAAATTGATCCCCTATCCCTCAAATGAAGTCACAAAATCCTAGAATCATAGCTTGCTCCTTTGGCTTGGTAACATTAATTACACCTTGGAGATTTCCTTAACTTCATAGCATCTTGTTAAAGAGACTCATCAAAAGGATATTCTCAACAATAAAAAGAGATTCTTGCACCCTTGATGTAGAGCATTGTGGGCTTCAAAGGTTTACAAAGATACAAAGCACTAATTTTTGACTGATCACCAAAACACTCACAAACTCTCTTTAATGAAACATGGTTTCAAAGGCTACCAATACACCAAAAACCTAAAATCATGTTCCAAACTATTCACCAGAACCTAGAACACTTTGGTTATCATGAGAATGACAGGATTAAGCCAATAAACTCTCTTAGAACACTGGTTCTTCAATTCCTCCATTACTCACACCAAGAGACCAAATTGCTTGTAGTATTCCAAATGGATGAAATCAAGTACAACTTTCCAAACAGTTTGAATCACCAAAAAAAAAAATAGTTTCAAGGACCCATTAAGGCCTTATTAAACATATCTAAAAACTAAATAGGATTACTTTGGAAAGTATCCTTCAAATCAGACCTACAACGTTGTTTTTAGGGGTAATTAGCCATGTTTTACAAAGCAAGTATGTGAAATATTTAACCCAAACTTCTAATCTCCACTCTAGGAGTCTTAATAGATCCCATAGGGTCCCATTATTTTTTTTTATCTCCACCTTTCATCACAATCTTGTTGTCCCACAAGTTCTCTAACCTACATAGTTTCCTTCATAAAGGACTGTCATAGCATATCTTTTGAACCAGACTCTTCTCTAGAACCTAAAGATATTTTTGACTACCCTTTTGAAATTTATTAAAAATATGTCAAAATTAGCATAGTTTGTTTTGTAACATAAGCCCTTAAAATTGACTGTCACATTTTTCAAGGAGGCTAAATTAAGCTAGTTTTAGTAGGTCAATATTAGATTTGTGAACTTCAGGCCTTAAATCGCCTAACCAATGCCTCAAACACATCAAGTAAGGTTTGTACAAGCTTTCTAAACTATTCCCCACTCTTCAACAATGATCTTTCTTCAAACCCTAACCCTTAGGCATCAATTCAAGCATGAAAAACAATGAAAATCACTTAAGGCAGCAACAAAACTTATGTAGCCCCTTCAAAACATATTTGTTCCTTAATAAAAAACAAAACTTATGTAGCATGCATTCTCCTATATCTGCAAACACAACCAACTTTAAAAACACTCCAAACTAACCCATTCCACTTATTTACAGAGGTCTCCATCGGTGGAATGGCTATTTATTCCATTTTAGACTCTCAAACCCTTAAAATGAGGGTTTCAAACAATTCTCTATAAAAGTGCTCTCAATTACCCCAAATTTAATGAGAATTCCTCAAATCACTTTCAAATGAGAACTAATACAATATAATATGAAATCCAATTGAGTCTCCAAACTAGAGATGTTGTATAACAAGAAAAGAAAACGTTGAATCTGCAGAAACAAGGTACTTTTATTCAAAAATATCTTCAAGTTACAACTCTCTACCTTTTTCTGCCTTCACAAGGCTTTTTAAACATGTTACAACAATTATCTTTGCTATCCCTTCAGTTTCAACTAACCAACTACCTTCCTTTACAAAAGTGACTCTTCAACTTCTTACATTCTTTGCATTTTGCATTTTTTACAACAATTGCAAGATTTTGCATTATTTGACAACTTGACCATAAGACCTCCTAGAAACATAATCAACTGATTCAAATGCATTAAAAATGGTCTAAGAATGACCTCATTACAATCACAACATGATGAAGACTCAAACATTACAAGATTGTCTCATGGAGGCATGAAGTTTACATGGTGCCCTACACCATACTCTCGGGAAAAAAATTGCATCAAGTCCTCTTGGGGACAATGCTACACAATTGATTCAAGCTTGCCAATGTCATTCTTCAACCTCCAAGTAGTCTTTTCACTCGCCAACAATTGAAAACTTGTATTTTCCCTTTGTCTTTAACCAATTTTTCATTATTGAATGTTGTCTTTCATTTGATGACTTTTCCTTCCTCTTAAAATGGTGTTGAACCTACCTTTTTACCTATCATTCAACCTTCTCCTGTCATTCTAGCAACATGTTTCTCGGTCCATTCTTGAATTTCCAAAATCAATTCATCCTTGACCTTCAAAGAAGTAAAATTGAACACCAACTCAATATCATTTCCCTCCAAAATCAATTTATGTTTCATACATGTTGTTTCAACATCTCCATGGTTTGAAATGGTTGCATACTTCATGTGCTCTTCCTCAGACATATACCCATCTCTCTCACTGCTTCATCACAACCTCTCACAACATACCGTCCATCTACCCAATAAGAGATCCTAGAAGATTCTCCCTCTACCACTCTCTCTCAATGAGGGACCTCTCTACACCTTCTTCCTAGTTTCATCTTTGTTGTCTAGAGGACAGTGATCACAAACCTCTTCCATGTTTGTAGCCAACACACCTTCTCACAACTCTTTCTTTTTGTAGCTTTAAGATGGACCACAAGCACCTGCAACCAACACACTTTATAATCCACCACATTAACCAACTCTAATACCAAACTGATGTAGAGAATGGTGGGATTCAAAGGTTTACAAGGACACAAAACACTAATTTTTTACTGATCACCAAAACACTCACAAACTCTCTTTAATGAAACATGGTTTCAAAGGCTACAAATAGACCAAAAACCTGAAATCAGGTTCCAAACTCTTCACCAGACCCTAGAACTCTTTGGTTATCATGAGAATGATAGGATTAAGCCAATAAAACTCTTTTATAACATTGGTTCTTCAATTCCTCCATTACTCACACCAAGAGACCAAATTGCTTGTAGTATTCCAAATGGATGAAATTGGGTACAACTTTCCAACTAGTTTTAATCACCAAAAAAAAAATATAGTTTCATGGACCCATTAAGGTCTTCTTGAACATGTCTAAAAACCAAATAGTCTTACTTTGGAAAGTATCCTTCAAATCAGACCTACAACACTATTTTTAGGGGTAATGAGACCTCTTTTACAAAGCAAGTATGTGAAATATTCAGCCCAAACTTCTAATCTCCACTCCATGAGTCTTAACACATCCCATAGGGTCCCATTTTTTTTTATCTCCACCTTGCATCACAATCTTGTTGTCCCACAAGTTCTCTAAGCTACATAGTTTCCTTCATAAAGGATTTTCATAGCATATCTTTTGAACCAGATCTCTTCTCTAGAACCTAAAGACAAATTTGAATATCCTTTTGGAATTTATTAAACATATGTGAAAATTGACATAGGTTGTTTTGTAACAAAATCCCTTAAAATTGACTATCTTATTTTTAAGGAGGTTAAATTAAGTTAGTTTTACTAGGTCAATATTGGATTTGTGAACTCCAGACCTCAAATCACCTAACCAACACCTCAAACACATCAAGTAAGGTTTTCACAAGCTTTCTAAACTGTTTACCACTCTTAACCAATGACCTTTCTTCAAACCCTAACCCTTAGGCATCAATTCAAGCATAAAAATCAATGAAAATCACCTAAGGCAGCCACAAAACTTATGCAGCATGCCTTCCCCTATATCTGAAAACACAACCAATTTTAAAAACACTCCAAACTAACCCATTCTACTGATTTACAAAGGTCTCCATTGGTGGAATGGATACTTATTCCATTTAGACTCTCAAACCCTTAAAATGAGGGTTTCAAATAGTTCTCTGTAAAAGTGCTCTCAATTACCCCAAATTTAATGAAAATTCCTCAAACCACTTTCAAATGAAATCTAATACAATATACTATGAAATCCAATTGAGTCTATAGACTAGAGATGTATAATAGGAAAAAGAATGTTGAATCTGCAAAAACAGGGTACTTTTATTCAAAAATCTCGTCAAGTTACAACTCTCTACCTATTTCTCGCCTTCACAAGGCTTTTTAAACATGTTACAATAATTATCTTTGCTACCCCTTTAGTTTCAACTGACCAACTACCTTCCTTTACAAAAGTGACTCTTCAACTTCTTACATTTTTTGCATCTTGCATTATTTGACAACTTGACCATAAGACCTCCTAGAAACCTAATCAACTGATTCAAATACATTAAAAATGGTCCAAGCATGACCTCATTAAAATCACAACATTGTGAAGACTCAAACATTACAAGATTTCCTCATGAAGGCATGAAGTTTACATGGTGCCCTGCACCAACCCCCTAAATCTAGCTAATCTCAACTTACCTTTTTTTCTTAGCATAAATTCTCATAAAAGAAAAAATTGACTCCATATCTTTATTTCATCTACAAATATTAGAACCAACAAATAATTTACCAAAGTTCAAAGTCCATAAATTGTACAAAATGTTGCAACAACCTAGGTCTCTAAGATGAGAAAAATTAACTTATACAGGCTCTAAAAAGAATTAAGGGTCTTAGGAGGGTAGATAGGGGAAATTTTCAAATCAATGAGATGATGGTCAAGTAGGGGTGAAGGATGATCTTGACAACATTATTATTGAACACTGAGGGGCCACTAAAAAGGAAACATTGAGCATGAATTGGCCCAACCTAGAGAAGACTCTCTTACAACCTTTTTGGAAGTTAGACCTAGTTGTAGACACTAAAAAATGTCTTGAATGATATCATGCCCTCAAATTAAATATACTAACATCATTTCATCTTGAAACCCATCCTATTTTCGCTTAATTGATTAAATTGGCCTAGTTGTTTAATTAATTGCATCATTTGCATCTATTAACCTAATTGACCTAATTGGGTTAATTCACCCCCTTTTATGCTAACACTTTGTCCTCCGTTAAATTAAATAAATCAAACTATTTAATTTAAATCCCTAAATCGCCTTATTTAATTAAATAACCCTAAGTTATTTAATTAAATGTCATCACCTTTCCCCCATTCATTAAATCATTTTATTTAATGAATATCATTTAATTCTTCTAAATCCCCTAATTACATAATTAACATTGTTTAATTATCAATTATTAATTAATCTAATTCCCCCCACTTGCAAGGGAATATTCCTCCTTTGCACATTCCTCTAAAAGGAATATTCCTTCCCCTTTTGCACAATTTAATTTGGTTTTAATTAACTAAATTATCATTTTCCCTCACCCATGAGAATATTCCAAAGAATATTCTCTCTCTTCACTCATTTGAAAAAGAGAATATTCTTACAAAGCTTCATGTGCAAGTTAACTTGTGACCTCTTATACAAGTCAAAAGTGTGTTTGTTTGAAGGAATATGGACCCTTGATTAAATATCATCTTGCATTTTCATCCGTTGATGAGAATCCATGATCCATGCCTCCAACTTCTGCCATCCTTGACTATTGATTAGCTTTTTCGATCTCAACCCTCAATTTCTCATTTGCTCTCCTATAAATAGGTCACTATTTAGAGATAAATAGATCCATCTTTTAACATCAAAGTTATGTTGTTAAAATCAATCACACTCACACTCATATTTAGCACACATTTTGCATCTTTTAGTTCATTTTAATTGCATCAATTAGCTTTAAGCTTCCATTAATGGCTTCCACGATCACATAATGCATCCATTTAGCTTGTTTATTAATTAGGGTTTGAATCTTTTAGTTTAGAATCCATTTAGATTAGCTTAGCTTTTGCATATCGAGATCATTTTAGCATAAAATCATATTAAATTAGCTTGCATCATGCTCATTTAGATTAAAATCATATTTTTTATACACATCTCACAACCGTTTCATCAGTTTTCTTCAATAAAATTGACTGGAACAAGCTCATTCATCCATGGGATTGGGAAAGGGTTGCCATTCCACATCAACATGACACCACTCTCACAACGGGATAAGTTTCAAATGGATTAGAATAGACATTTTAACGCTTTCATAGTTTAGAATGCTTAGTTTTGATAAATGTTTAGTTTAATTTACATTTGATTGATCTTGTTGAGATTGACGTTAGCGGTTTCATTATGCTTCAATTCTTCATGGATCAAGCGTAATCGATCCATGCTAATTCGTCCAATCACACTAGTAAACCAAATACTTTTATTTTCTTTTTGAGCTTTCTCCAAAAGATGAATCACATTTTTCTTTCTTTTAAACTTGTTCCCAAAGAACATTTCATTCCCTCTTCATTCATAGTTACACCCCCCTAGATTTATCATCGTTATTTTTTATCATATTAAAATCACCTCCAAAAACCTAAGGGATGTTTTTTAGCTTATAACCATCAAGTTGTTTAATCCAAACCTCTCCTTATAATTATTAAGCTTGTACACAAAGCAAATACCAAAAAACTTAATATCAATATTCAATTCACTCTAGATAATCCTATTACAAACAAAACAATCATTACTAAAAACATTAGGACTTGAAATGAGGTTAAAAAGAGTAGAAACTCATCCTTTCCCATTTACATGTTTTGAAGAGAAATTAAAGCATTGGACCAAATAACCTTACAGACATTATCAAGCAAAATCCAATAGATTTAACTTCTTGCAATAACATGTTATATTATGTATATAAATTAGGGTATAGTAAATAAGTGTAATAATAATATTTTATATTACTATTACAAATATTTTTTTTTTGTAAAATTTAAATAATCATCCTAAAATGAACAAAATGATCATGCTTGATTATTAAATATGCAATTTACAAATACATTTTTGAAAAGCAATTTTGGGTTTGCATTTTTATAGTCCATTTCTTAACCTGGCATTAGCATTAGAGCACTTGCAGTAGTTTCCATTTGCACCAAATTCTTGAACCTCATTCTTAGCCCTAGATCTAGTTCATTTTAGCCATTATTGTTAGATGCCCTCATTTCTACCAATTACACAATTTTGGACAAGGATAGTTTGGAGGGAAAAAGACATTTCTCCAATTCCAATTGAGCTAAATAAAAGTTCTACAAGTGCTATCACGTGCTTCCATTGAATTTGTATTTTACAATCATTAGAAGACATATTCATTGGGGAAATCCTCTCTAAAGGTCATAGGGTCAAAACCTAGTAAACTCTAAGCTTTAAAACCTTTAGCAATCTATTCTTTTCATATTAATAGTTTGTCCTATCACAAATATAAAAGGTGAGTACAATAAATACCTTGTATTTTCTTATGAAATGTGAAGAATTGTAAAAAAAAAATATAATCATTTAATGTTGAATATAACTTGTGTTTTAAATAGTAATGTGTTGTTTTTATAACAACAAATAGCTTTTTTGTGTTCAACCATTGGTCCATTTGTGTTGGATATAAAAGTTAGAGATAACAAGATTTATGGTTACCAAAAGTATTGAGGTCACTTAGGTTGTATATAAGTTATATTTTAAATAAGAATATGATACTTGTTCTAACAACAAATGATATTTGTTTGTTCAACTATTAGGGATACCATGATCAAGTTTTGGTCAAATCTTTAAAAAGTCGATTTTAAAACACTTCTTATAGATGTGTTGATGTGGTAGGTTGTGTGATGAGTCACACCTCCAAACCTTAATTGTGAATAGACAAGAGGTCAATTCATATTTCTAAAAAAACACAAGTCTTACGATATTCCATGCAACAACTACATGCTTGCAAAGTTAGCCCATACAACTATTGGTCCCTCACCCCTAGTGAATAGACAAGAGATCAATTCATATTTCTAAAAAAACACAGGTCTTACAATATTTCATGCAACAACTACATGCTTGCAAAGTTAGCCCATACAACTACCGGTCAGCCCATACAACTACCGGTCCCTCACCCCTAGTGAAATTCATATAGATTTTCTTGCTTGCAATAGACACGACTCTTAGTCATTAGTTTGAGTCACAACAAAAAATAACCAATTTTATTATTTATTAAATTACCATATTTGTCATAAGTGACAAATATCATTTGAATAATATCTTTCTAATTGGCTTTAGGAAAATTCACAAGAAAATTAACGGCCATGACCAATTCACCTCATGGAAAATTCACCACCAGCTATTCACTAGCAAATTCACCACGAGAAAATTTTCTCCTCATCCTGATGATGGATCACTAAGTGTGATCCAAAACATCAACACAAAAATACACACAGTTGAATCCAAAAGCTAAGCATTCTAACTTCATGCACTGTGGAAAACTCATACCAACTAATTCACTAGCAATTCATCGCGGTGAATTTTTCATGAGGTAAATTTGTCATGATGATGAATTTGTCCGCTGTGAATTGTTGAGGGGAAGGTGAATTGTTGACAGTTAATATGATATATACACTCATAAACCAGCATACAGATTAAGTACGTAAAGACAAATCCACCTGTTAAAAACAGAGAGGGTGAGTGCTGTACTTCAATAAAATAGGATTTACCGTATCCCCATCTCTGCACCCCTTTTTCCTTCCGGTGGTGTCGTACCCACTTCACAAGATAGGCAGCCAGTTACGATCTCAATTCAGTACCAGGCCACCACAAGCTCAGAGTCAGACAGACAGACAGACATAGCACATTGCACGCCTCCCAATGACCCACGTTACAGTCCTGAGCCGGTAGCACTGTCACACGACACACCTGTTCAAGTTGAGCCGTGGTTAAAGGAAGAAGAAGAAAGACAATAGGATTACCCAACTGACAAGAAAAAGACTTGATCTGATGGATACAGGGAGAGTAAAACGAATCTAGGTGTTTTGTAGTTACTGGGTCTGGGTTGTTGTGGCGAATGGATTCAGGGTGTAGTGGGGGTGTAGCACGGCCCATGCCCATCATTGCCTCCCCCACTTTCCCGTATTGTCTGGTCTATCCAGACATCAGAATGTACCATTTCACTATATTTATTAAAAATCAGTTTTTATTTTCAATTAATTAATAAATAAAGTCATGCTGTTTTAAATAGTTTCCTCCTCTTAACAATGTGATATTCTTATGACCGAACAAAAAAATTGATGCAATTTTTTGACATTAGACAATTTTCTAGGTAAAAGTTGCTACAAAATATGGCCTATCGGTGAATAAAACCTAGCTTACCATAAGATAGCAAGGGCATCCATGTACCTATCAAATCTCATGCATCTTCTCAATGATCCATAGTTATCAAGAGACAGGTACTGGTACGGAGACAGGGACGCCAATCAAATTAGGATACGTGAGTTAAATGAATAAGGAGACAGCGATTTTATATGTAAATGATTCACTAGAATTTTTTGTAAATGATTCATTGGAAATTTTGGGCAGCGGCTATCCAACCCAAGAATGCACCTAGGCATGGATGCCGCATGCCTTCATGCATCTAACCACAGTACCCACTATTAACAATTTTGTTAGTTCTGTCACTGTGGTAGGAAAGGATTTAAAATTAATTTTTACTTGCATATTGCACATTCAAAAATCTATTTTTTACTTTTTATTGATGTGCCATGTGCATTAACTGTGTATATTTTCCCTATTTTTTCTAATAAAATTAGATAATAAAATAAAATCCAAATATTTTAAGATATTCATATTTTTAAAGAATAATTATCTTTGAATATAATATAATATTAGATATAGCAATTTTTTAAATATATTTAATAAAATAATTTTGAAAGAAAATAAAATATAATTTATATTTTAGTAATATATAATGTATATTCTAAAATATATGTATAATAATAATATATTATTATGTAATATATAATATATGTATTATATATAAGTGTTTTTTTTATTCATTTTTTTAGTTTATAAAAATGTACTTTTGATTTTATTTTATATACTAAAAAAAAAATTTAAAAATACTTTTATATATATAATACATATATTATATATTACATAATATATTATTATTATTACACATATTCTAGGATATACATTATTTATTATTAATATTATCTAATACATAATATTATATATTACTAAAATATAAATTATATTTTATTTTCTTTCAAAATTATTTTATTAAATATATTTCAAAAATTGCTATATCTAATATTATATTATTTTCAAAGATAATTATTCTTTAAAAATATGAATATCATAAAATATTTCAATTTTATTTTATTATCTAATCTTATCAAAGAATAATTTTTTTTTAAAAAAGGGAAAAAATACACAGTTAATGCACATGACACATCAATAAAAAGTAAAAATTAATTTTAAATCCTTTCCAGTTACGACACTGACAAAAGTGATAAATGTTAATAGTTGGTATTGTGGGAAGATGCATGAAGGCATGCGATGCATTCCTAGGGCTGGATAGCCGTTGCAAAATTTTGGATACAGGAACTGGTATATTGTTTATGTTCCCATAATGAAGAATCTCAACAACTATATCTTAATCATATAAAAATTTAGCCCAAAATATTTAATTTGAAACAATTACTTAATTGATTGTTTGTTAATTGTCAATGTAGTAGATATATTAAAATATCAAAAAAAAAATCAAATTTTATTATATTTTATCGTCCCAAAGCACACCTAGAAATTAATTGTATGCATCATGTAAGTATTTTGGAAATTTACAAAGTTCGGAGTCCCCTTATGTTGCTTTTTGTCACCCTGATCCAACCTTCTAGTCTTGATCATGAATTATCGCTCAAAATGCCTTAAATTTAAAACCAAAAAAATTAAGGCCATTTTGATACCGTGGTTGTGAAATCTAAATAGTGGATGTGTGCATGTATACCATCATGTGGAAAGGTTTGAGTGGAAGCAATTTCAAGGGGTCACTATCGAAGTACTAGTGCCTAGCTCAATGGGGCAAACGAGGGTCATGTCGATTCATAAATGAGGGCATCTTCAATTATGTGGACTACTCAAGGTTCTATAGGGAGTAGGTTAGCCCCAAATTTTCTCACTATCTTTTTTTTACATAATTTTTTTTTAGCTTTCCTACCTCCTTTTCAAAAATAGCAAACCAAGGATTTATAAACCGTTGTTAAGTGAAATTGTGCTTTGAAAACTATGGTTAAGCATCAATAAAATTGTGGAGGTAGTTTTAACATTGAGACCCAAGAGTTTGCTAAAAAAAAACACAATTTTTATTGGAAAACAAACACCCAAAAACCTCAAGGTTAGTGAAATTTGTATCAAATAGTTTGAGAAAATAAATGGTCCCCAAATGCAACTATTTAGCTCTTTGTTAAGGAGGTTATACTAGAAGGATTTAAGCATTTTGTAGAATCACACTCTCCAAATAACAAGAGGGTAAAGAGATTCATGCCCTAATACTCGTGTAGGGAATATGATTGGACCTTGGAGTTCCTTTTTTCTAGGGTTTCACCAACCAAATATGGTTGAGACAAATGAAAGGTTGGTCTTTGTGAATGCAAAGCAATATAGGGGGATTCTAAGGTGCAGTTAGATCTAAAGATGAGATAGTCATAGAAAAAAAACTCACTATGATTTTATTGAAAACAACTAGAAACAATGCAATTGTCACTATTAAAATGTATCATTTAGTAGGTGACCAAACATATCAAGGTGTGGATGAAGGAAAAAAGAAAGAGGTTGTTTTGCTTCAAGAGGATTTTGAGTCAAAGCAAAGAAAAACAAAACTCTGATGGAAAACAAAGCGAAGAGAGAGGAAGGGTCTCAAGACGATAAAGACCCATACATCTCCACAACCACTCTATTGTTGTGGTCGTCAAATCTCTATGTAAATGAGTTGATGAGCTTGAAAAAGAAGATTGAGTATATAGAAGCAAAGGGGCAGTATGAAGATATTAAGCTAAAGGAAATTATAGAAGTTGGTTGTAACATTGAAAGGGAAAACAAGTTGCTCAAAGAGCAAGTAATAATCTTGCAAAATTGTATGGAAAGAGGACAATAGGAGCTTATCATTATAGAACAAGAATTAGAACAAGCAAAAGCAGCAAAAAAAAGGAGTTCAGAGACAATGAAAGTAAATGGCATAATGCAGTTGGAAGAGTTTCAATCAATAATTACAAGCATGAAAATTAGAGAAAAAAAACTAAGAAAACAAATAGAAGAGGTAAAATCTTGGGCACAAGTTGTAAATGGATCATCAATCAAGGAAAAATAAATCATAGAGGAACAAATCAAGAGGAAAACAAGAGAAGAAAAAGACAAACTTGAAAAGGTTGTAAATATCATCATCAAAGGTTTGAAGGAATTTGGTGAGAAGGAGAGAATTTATATTTTAGCCAGAGACATTTTTAAGGACAAGCTGAAATGGACAGGTTATATTCAACAAGAAAATAGGATTACAAAGAAAACATAAGAAGGAAAGAATAGGCATGTAAGATTCTCCTTTAAGAAGCTTGAAGACAAGATTGTGACCCTACAAAATATGGGGTCATTGAGAGGCACTCATGCATACTTAGATGAAGACTTGACATTTTCCCAACAAGAAGAGTGAAGGAAGGAGTGGGAGAAAGTGAAATCATCAAAAGATGTATGAAAGTGGGCATGGATGAAAAAAGGGAAAGCTCAAGTGAGCGAGCAATTATCACACAAGAAATAGGGATTTGAGTCCCCACAAGAGTATCTACACATGATAAGTTAGAATTGTAGAGGATACCCATGGATGAGAGGACCATGGTTGGGCCCCATATTAGAGGGGAAAGACATTATTATTCTTATAGAAATGCATGAGCATGATTGATGCAAAGTTCCATACTTTGAAGGATTCAATAAAATCTCAATGTGGAATGAAGGGACTAAAACAAGTAAAGGGCATGGAGGGATCACAATCCTAATAAGAGAAATGTGGTTTGGAATAGAAAAAATAGAAAAAGAAGACCCAAATAAATAGTTCATATGGCTGAAAATAACAGACAATGAGGTAACGATTAGGTTGGTTTCCTATTACTTTGCTCCAAAAAGTTCAAATTTCTACAAGAAGAGAAATCTGGATAGTGAAGACCCGTATATTGCATTAAAAAACATATTTCTATTTTTAGCACTTTAGGAGAAATAGTTCTAATTGGTGATTTTAATGCTACGACAACAAACAAACAATTTATCTAGTTGGGCAATGAAGGAGGGGATAGAAATCCTCTATGGCTAGAGGAAAATGAAGACAAACTTTGGGAAAGGTCTTCACAAGATGAGAATGGGAGTGTGTCACACTTTGGAGCAAAGTTGCTAGGTTTGTGTAGCTTGTATGGCATTGTTATCTATAATGGCATGGAAACTTGGTCAAGATCCAATAATATCACTTGTCAAACCTACACCAAGCAAAGTGTGTTGGACTATGTGATCTTTTCTCAAAGTTCAATTTCCAAGATGTTGGAGTTCAATATTGAGGAATTTCTTGTTGAGTTGAAATCTAATCATATACTTCTCCTTGTTAAGTTTGGCATCCACATAAACGACCTACAAGAAGGGTGGGTCCAACACATGCATAAGAAAGTTCATACACAAGATAATATTCATGTGAATAAAGAAAATCAAGAGCTCTTTGTTGTTGCACTTGAACAACACCTTCAGATGGGAAAAAACAACACGATGCAAGGTAAATAATGGAGAAAGTGATTGTTTACAACAATGTTGATCACTTTGATCAACAAAGCTTTAAAGGTGTGTAATAGATATCAAACTCTAAAGAGAGTTTCAAATACTTTCCCAACTAACCCATGGTATGACAAAGAATGCAAGGTTGCTAAAAGATCCTTTAAAGAGAATGAGTCAAACAAAGAAAGCAAGATAAAATATGAAAATTTGATAAAATCTAAATATCTATATGATTTCAATAAGGAAATAATTAATATATTTGGGAAACACAATCCCTAAGGCTTTTGGAGGGAGCTATAGAAAAAGAGAAAACAAATAGAAAATAATATAACAGATGCCCATTGGTTAGATTATGTGAAGCTCCTCTATGAATGAGCATAAGAGAAAAGTAATTCTCCCATAATTGGCACATCAATTGAGCTCTTCTCAATGGAATATATCAAACAAAGTATAAATAATTTAGGACGTGACAAAGCTCAAGACATTGATGGGATGCAAGCTAATTTTTTAAGTGGGTAATTGAGCTCCTTGCTCCACACATAAAAGAATCTTTAACAATGTCATAGAAAACAACCTTTTGATAGAGTAGAAAAGTAGTGTTATTATCCCTCTTTACAAAAGCAGAGATATCAAAAATCCTTCTATGTATCATATTATTATGATCAATCCTCTTCTTAGAAAACAATTTGAGAGTATAATAGAATGTAAAATCAACAATTGGGCCAAAAAAGAGGGATAAAGAGAAAAAGGGTAGGTTAGCTTTAGGCCAAGGCACTCTACCAATGATCATTGCATCACTCTTAGGTACTTCATTGAAAAGGTTTGAGACACCCAAGGAGGAGAATATTTTTATTACTTCATTGATTTCAAAAATCCTTTGACATTATTCCTAGTGATAAGCTTTGGAGTAGAATGGAGGAACTTGGGATTCCGAATGAGTATAGGGTGACAATTATTAACCTTTATGAGAAATTTAGAGCTAAAATAAAAACTAAAGAGGGTACGTCTAAATGCTTTGGTAGAAACATCGGATTCAAACAAGGGTGTCCTCTATCCCCCACTTTTTTTGGTTTATATATTGATATCCTTGAAGAATGATTAAACAAAACCATTGGAGAGGGTATCTAGTTGGAAAGTTACATGGTGAAGTTACTTTTGTGTGTGGATGATCTTATTCTAATTGCAAAAAATTCCCATAGTTTGAGACAACATTTGAAGGCTTTAGAATCTTTTTTCCAAGAGGTTGAGATGCAAGTGAACACCAAAAAACCAATCATGATTTTTTCTTTGAAAATGAAGAATCAATAGGTTAACTTTATGAAACATACAAAAATAGGTTTATCAAAATGAGACAAAATGATTCACCTATTTCTCCTAGTTTCATTCAATATGTGTGCTATATGTGTAAATGAATATTATAAAACAAACCTAACTGATATAACAGTAAAATGGTAGGTTTTAAGATGGTAAAATACTATGTACTTGTTGCAAAAAGTGTTTTTTGAGGCTCACTAAGGACGCATTTGTCCAATGGTGAATGGGTCTTGGCTAGGGTTCTAGAAAAATGCTTTCTGGTTTTTGTTCCTTATAGTCTACACTCCCTGATCCTAGTCGAATACTATCAGAAACCCGAAAAATAAATTGTGTAGCTCAGTTTTCGTGATCTTGCAAGAAAGATGATAACTTTTGCAACTTTACAACCTTGACAATTTTGATAAATTTTGCTCTTCAAATGTTCTTCAACCTAAAACCTACAATCACACATCAAAGGAAGAAAAATTTTGTTTGTTAGGGAATAGGGGTTTGCCTTAGTCAAACCCCATTTTGGTAATTAAACCTTGGAATGAAACAATGCATAAAAGGAGAGATGGATGAACAAAGCAATGTCATTACTCACCAATCCTCAATTGAATCTTGGATTCCAAATCTGAAACTTAGCATGAAATGGCCTCAATGAGTGTAGATCTTGATCATGAACCTTGATATGGAACAATGCTTGAATTGGATCTTCAATGCTACATCATCACATTAGCTCATCAAGAACCTTCAAGAAGAAGACAATATTCCCACAAAGAGAGAACTTGCAAATCAAACCATGCTCTTATACCACACTAACATGTGCCAAACTGTGTAAAGTAAGATCTCCTTCAACACGCCCAAACTAAAAGGATATCAACATCTAACCATTCAAATTATAATGAAACATGGAAGAACTTAGATGTAAACCTCTGACAAAAAGTAGATCAAACTTAGCCAAGCATTCCCACAAAAAAAGGTAATATGCCCAAAGCCACTATCTCTCGTACCTCTCCTACCCAAATCCTTATAACTAACTCAAGTTCAAGATTGCAAGGAGAACAATGGAAATACATAAAATCATGCATCTACTTCTCAACAATCCCTCATAACTCAATTTTTAAGACAAAGAAGACAATATAGATATAAATAATGTATCTAATAATTAGGTAGGCAACACCTCTTAGATCATTTACCTGCTGAGTAGACCAAGAGTGGGATACAAGATTGTCTTGTGCATACAAGACCAAGCAATATAGGCTTTCAATAAAGACAACCTTCTTATCAAGTCTATGATGGACTCGCATCCATTTCCAGGTGTAGGATCCTCAGTCTTTACTGTTGAAAAAATTTTATAACAAGTAATCATTCCAACATATATCTCTTAACATAAGAAATATCCTACCTAACCCAAGTCTCTCTTGTATCCATGAGCACCCACCAATCAATCCATGCCAACTTCAAATGTAACATGCATAATCATGAAGCTCCAAGAAAATGATTAATACTCAAAATCAAAGAAAAACTATATCCTCTCCAAAGGAAGAACAATAACACCTTTAACAAAGACTCTAAGGGTCCTCCATGAAACAAGATGTTAAAACCTCTTCAAATCACATGAAGATAACCATATCCTACCAAAGCTCCCACTAAATTGTGATACCAACCTATACATGGCAACAAGATAAACATCAAGCCATCATTGTCAAAGGCTCCCAATGAAACATGTAGCCAAGCTATCCATGACATCGTGATAACCATCTCCTAAATGAAGATCATCCATGGCCTCAACACAATCAAAGAATCCACTGTAAATGACACAGCTCCCAAAAGGTCAAGAAAACCATAATCTCTAAACCAAGAAGATAAAACACACTTCTTTTACAAATTTGCAATACAACAATAGTAAAAGCTCCCACTACAGCCAAAAAACCTTCAAAATTTTAAGAGAAAGGCATCCCAAACTCTACCGAACCATTAGCTCTGATACCAAATGTTGAAAATGAAGGTGAAATTGTAGCTTAAAACTTGTAAACCTATGTGACTATAGATTTAATTAAGTGTTCTTTGTCACAATTCTTTATGTATGATTATCTGTTTAGATCAATTTTACCAATTTTAGAAAGAGACAAAAGATTGTAGAAGAATGAGATAAGAAGATAGAAGTGACACAACATATATGTGGAGAAACCCTTTCGGGAAAAAAACTCCACCAGAATCAACAGTGCTTGTATTATTTAACCTTAGAACAAGATTACAATAATACTGTATCAATCTTCGATTGATATGCTTCCTTGCCTTCAACAATCCTTCTTCACAACCTGCAATAAACTCTCATACACTTTCTACAACACAAGCTATCCATCCATTCCATGTGACCAAGCATGAATCCACACATCCCATGCCATGCTTTAAACCCTACAATAAACTTTGATGCAATTGTTGCAATAAATAGACAATTAATGAGCATGTAAAACTCATAAGAGTTATCAAACACAAGAGAATAAAGCTCCTCTCAAAAATCTATGCCTAGATTGTGCAATTAGAGTTCCACACTGTAACATGAAGTCAAAACCAAAGTCTCCTCAATTTAGGTGCCCCAAACTGAACACTTAATTGATTGTCGGTCAAGAAAATATCTTGCAAGCATCACCTCAAAGTTGGTGCCCAAGAATGGGCCCACTTAACTGAGCCTTGTAAATATCTTCTCACGCAAAAGGTGTTAACTCAAAGATGCCAACTTGGGTGCCCAAGGTGGGTCCAAGTCAATCTTAGTTAACTAAAACATATCTCTCCACCAATTCATGCAAACTTTATGCATGATTGATCATCCCCACTTAACTGAATGTATCCACCTATTATCTGTCATGCAACTGAAGTCATTAGTCATACAACTCAAGTCAACTCAAGTCAACTAGCATTCAACTAAAACTAACTACATGCAACTAAAGATAACTGAACCATAACTGAATTGAACTGAACTGATATTGAACTAAACTAAACTAAACTCATGTAAATATCCATCCCTAATTTGTAGGATCTAAACATGCATTACTAAAGTGTTATCAATCCTCCAAACAATTAACTTAAGCAAGGTGGGTTCCACCTTCCATGTGGGCACCCCATGTGCTCCTATCTTGTAGGAGCTCTTCTTGGACGCCCCCACATGTTCCTATCATTTAGGAATAATTAGAAATGTCAATTTACATGTTCATTTTATTTAAATTTAATCTCTTTTTAATCCTAGTGTTGGGGAACACTTTCCAAGGACTTAGGAGATACATGAAATATGTTTAGGATTGCAATTAAATGGCATCCTATTCCCAACAATGCTTAGGTGGATGATGTACCTTCCAAAAGGTTTCCCACAAGCATAAAAGAATCATTTAATAATGGGTACCTGGGTCCATGTGTACCTTCAATGTTGCAAAGGAAGATTGATCTTTGGCTACCATTAATGAGATAGTTAAAATTTCAAACCCTAAAGGACTGTAAACACCTTTTTGTACATGTAAGCATGATTTGAGAAATGAATTACATAAACATTATTTGAGATGTGAATTAAGAGAAAAATGACAACCAATCAATACAGGCAATCCCTATCACATATCAATCTTGAGATAGCAAACATTGTTGTAAAGGTTAACACCTTTTTGGGTGTATAAGGGGTTAAAAGGAAAAATAATGAAGGGTGTCATAAATAAAACAATACAAACCCTAACCAATCATCGTGAGCACTTAGTGTTCAAGCATCTAGATCTAAGGACAAAACCCACGGATCTATGGAGGTCAAGAGATGAAACCATAGATCTTGCATCAAAGGACAAAACCCCTTTAGCTAAAAGAAATGCCTCACACAAAGATTATATTCAAGCTTTAATGATGGCCAATATAAGTAATATTGAGTTTGCATGATACTTATAATTGTTGTGAATGTAAGAATTTTTGTTTCAATTTACCATAGTTGTTGTAGCAAAGGATTGTAACATTTTACAATCTCGTTTAATATAATAGGTGATTTATAATCTAGGGTCTTTGTAAGTATTGAATCCTCAGTTTATTGTTGCGATCGTGTAGATGTGGGTTTGTTATTATTGTAAATATCATATTTTAGTCTATTATTGTTGTGGTAACAACATTCTATAAAGCATTTATGACCTATTTAATATAAATATAGTTTGTAGTTTATCTTTCGTTGTGGGATTGATTTGTGATCTAGGTTATCTATGTAAACACGAGAATGAAATAGGATTTTTGTAGTTTTTCTAGGTTTGAGTAGAGAAAATTAGGGTTTTCCCTTTAAGGTCATTTAATGAAGTATTAAGTGTAATAATGGGATATTAGAGTTGTGCAAACATCAATATAATATAGGGTCTTGTAAGATCTGGTTTGACATGCTTCTAATTTGTTAATGCTACAAGTAAACATTGATGCAAATTTAAGGTTTGTATGGTCCCAGTTTAAATATTCTCAAGTCTACTAAAATTATTTAATATAAATTTAACACTAGGCATTGTAAAAAGAAGATGAACTAATAACATAGCAACATCCAAAGATCCCATTGAAAATGTGCACTTCCCAAATTTGTTGGCAATTGGCATATACTAGGTTGTGTATGGAAAATAGATTTACGCATTGGATACAATTTTTTTATCTAAGAAAATCTCAAAGTGCTCCTATTACAAAATGGGAGGATTTGGGAAGAGCATCATGTTATGCCTAGTACATTTTAGGTTTTCTTGTTTTTCAAAGATATTGTGCATCCTTCTTTGGTTGCGTGAATTCTTTGACTTTAGCTAATATCTCTAGCTCCATCTCCAAGGGCAAGTTGTCATGGTCATGGCCCCAACTTGCAACCCCTCCAAACCATACAACATGTTGCAAAGGAGAAGCATTGTTCTTTGTATGGACACATGAATCAAAGGGTTATATGTTTATAAGAAACTTCTCAAGTTCAAAATATGAAGGGTGTCCACCCAAAGTTCACTACCACCTCATGTTAGCAAGTATCTCCAAAACCACTTTGTGTGATTTCATATCTATAAACTTGGAATGGTGTGGGTGGTAAGCAACAATAGTAAGAAAATCAAGATAGATCAATTTTATGGTGTTGCATTCTTACAATCTTAAGTTTTTCCGTATTCAATCAACTAGTTCATAATTGTTGAAAAAGTTGAGCTTTGGTTGCACTTTTGGAAGTAACAAACTCAAGAATATAAGTGGACAAGTGTAAATCATCCATGAGATCAGTATTATCATTATTTATAAAAGGGAAAAGCATTCTCTACACTAATATTGAAAAGAAACTTTGAAAAGGTGTAAGAAAATTTGTTTCAAATTTGAAAAAGGTTGTAGAGCTTGTATCATATGCATATTTTGATACGATATTCATGTCTTTCCTTTTTGAGAATTCAATATAAGATTTTCTTTAATTTGAAATACATAATTGTCTCCATTGTGTCATTACTTCAAAAAGTGTGATTTTCAACATGTACATTTGTTATACTCTTGTTGGACTTGTGCTAGTTAGTGCTCAAAAAATGTTGTCAAACATCCTGCTAAATATTTATTTTGATAGAAATTTCTCCCATCTAACCTATGGAGTATGAGGTAAATAAAATTGATTACTAAGTAGACTTTAGTTATTTCAAACTGAAAGGAAGGCGATAATTTATCTTGCAAGACAAGATTGAGTATATTAGGTTGCTCAAAATAAAATAAGAAACGAGTTATTATTTTATCATTCTATACACAAGATACAAGACACTTATTATTTTATCACTCTAGACATAAGATACAAGATGCTTATTTCAATTATTTATAGTTACGTCAAGAGACATAACCCTACAATGGCAGCACGGTGCTTGTAGGAGGCTAGCACAATCCGTGAAAGAAAAACAAAAAGCAATAGACACTAAAATATTTATGTATTTAAAAAAATAAAAAAGCAACACAATAATTATTTAAAAAATCCACGGCCATAATCTTATCCATATCAAAAACAAAAGAAAAGAAAAAAAAGAGCTAATAATATATATTTATTTAAATAAAAACAAAAAGCACCACACATATTAGAAATATTTATTTAAAAAAATCCACAACACTTTCTTATCTTTATCCAAAACATTATCAAAATTAAATAGGTAATGGTATTTCAATTTTTTTAAGAAATAAATAAAATAGGTCTCCAAAATGATATATCTCAATGTATATTATATAGATTAATATTTCAGATATATATACTAGTATTTTAATACAATTTTAGCATGAATATTTGGTTAGGGTAACATATAATTCAATGGTCCATTATTCATACAAGGAAATAACAAAATTTTATCAATAATTGTGTTTCGGTCTTTCTACTTATAATTTGCATGTATCTATATTTTCTACATTTTTTAATCCTTTTTTCTAGTAATAGGCAACATGTTCCAACTTAACAACAAAGAAATTGGGTTTAGAATTGTGTCATAAAGGCTTTGGTTTAATAGGCTTGGTTTAATAAGTAGATGGTTTTAGAAGAATTAATCGCATTAGACAATTTCAGCTATTTTTTCTTCTAAAGGGAGCTTGTTTTTTGTTTCATTCTTTGAGGGATTTTTAAGGGAATAACCCCTAAACCTTACAGTGTTAAAAGAAGAAGAAAGGAGCATGTTCTCTTGCATTGACCCTATCCTTACTCTACTTAATTATAAATTATTACTTCAATATATGAAATATACAATTCCCCATGGCTTTGTTTGTAGGAGGGTTTTCTAGAGATTTAAAATAAGAAAAATCCAAAACATCCCCTACTTTCACTACACCCCCGCACAATAGATGTCAGTGTTAATCTTCTACAATCTTTTGCTATAATCATTGTAGAGTCACAAATCAAAAGGATCCTCCTAACTATCAATGGTATGTACAAACTTCAACTCAAACTTAAGTTGACCTTCACCATAAGATCCACCTTGAAAATCAAAGAATGTTTTCGTCTTATTGGGCATGCACAGTAACACTTACAAAACAATGAAAAACTAGAGTACCAAAAAACTAGTATCTTCAAAATGTACCAAACAAAATGTGTTACAAAATATTTTAATTTAAATTATATTTAATTATCACAATTATATAAAAGACTTTATACACAACCTTTATTTAACACTTATTTTGTTTGAAAACATAAATACAAATTCAAACCAATTTTTAACTTCTCCCGGACTAAATGTCCTAACTAAATAATGTTAAATTATATTTTACTATATCATACCCTCCCCAAGACACTATTAACATTCTATTATACATTTTTAACATATAAAACTCATAATATCCTCTCTTTTTTAATTAAACATTTCTTTAATTTAACTTCCATTAAGTAAAATTAAAGAGAGATAGCGGAATCGTGCAACCGTGCAATACATGATCGCTTGCTTTAATTTTCCCTATAAATATTAAAGTTTTCACAATAGAATATTCCTCTTATGGCACAATAGAACAAGTGTCACGTAGTGGCCAGTACTTGCCTTTGCAGTATTGTAATTAGAGGTTTGTAGAGTTGAAATAAAATATATCTAAGTTCAAATAAGGTGAATAAAATTAAATATAATTTTTATTAATTATTATATTTTAGTTTTGACTTTTGTTTAAGCATGCAAAAACTAATTGATTATCATTATAAATATTGTTATAATATGATATAACATTACTAAAAATCGATTATATTATATAAAAGTAATTATATATTAAAATTTTAAATATTATAAGATATTATAAATATCAAACAAAATAATAAAATAAATTATAATAAAAAATGATTTTATAAATATAAATTTATGTAATAATTATGTTAATATAAAATATATAATATAATATTTATATAATTTAAATTTCATAATAAAAATGAATTATATTATATAAAAACAATTATATATTAAAATTTTAAAAATTAAAATAGCCCAAAATAAATACTAATAAACTGACCAACAAAGATAATGGAAGTGGAGTTTAGTTACTATTTAATACACTTAGTGCATACCATTCATGGCATTAAATGCATAGACAATGTCATCTTTTCCTTTGGAACAAATAACTTGTGGTAGGCCCCACCTTCCATCATTTTGGCATGAAAATTAGGCACGGAAAATTAGGCAAAATAATAGTGCAGTTTCTTTTTAATTAAATCTTTTGAAAATTATTACAACAGAAACTGTAAACTACAATTTCATCAAAATTTACAAATGCAGCAAGTGATGGCAATTTTTATTTTTATTTTTAAAAAATAAATAAATAAAATAAAATATTTTTAATAAATACAAATATAACTAGAATATATATCTTAAATATTAATCTATATAATATACATGAGATATCAGTTTGAAGACCTATTTTATTTATTTCTTAAAAAAATTGAAATACCATTAATGATTATGGTTACCTATTTAATTTTGTAGTTAAGGATAGAATTAGGTTCAATATTTTATTATTAATAACTCTTGATAATGTTCTGGATTTTTTTAAATAAATATTTTTCTAATATGTCTCATGCTTTTTGAATAAGACTATGACCTTGAATTTTTTTAAATATTTTTGTATTGCTTTTTTATTTTTTCAAATAAAAAAAAATTGCTCTTCAAATAACATAAATAAAATAATTTTTAAATAATTTTAAATTAAAAAAAAATCTCTCTAGGATAAGTATAATACTGAAGATTGATATCTCCAGGCAACTTTTTAGTTAAAAGATGTTCATATCCAATTAATTATTTTCTTCTGCAAATTGTAATTTTCATTGTAACTAAAAAATTTAGGCAGTGTGTTTATAGGAAATACATAAAAATAAAAAATAAAACATTAATCGCTCAAATACACTACGACAACGACACAGCCGACACACAAACAGCACATGGAATGAAACTCAGAGCTTGCATATGAGAAACGCCACTATTTGAGGCCTGAAATTTTTGTTGAAGGAAAACTACAGGACCTGTGAATTTTTGGGTTGCCATCGATCTGTTTAACTCTCTACAAGCATATAAACTCTTCGTACTTGGAAAAATAGCACTTCAAACTTATTTATTCTGTATTTGGTAGGGTTGGCTGGGAGATGATATGGTTGTAGGAGGAGCCAACATCATAGAATGAAATTTAATGAGTGGGGACGGTGTCCGTGGAGGCTAAGGCCGTGGGCATGAGAATGGAGGCTATGCATCCCAGAAAATAAAAGCAAATCAGTAGTAAAAATAGTTTCGAGACCTGCTAACAAATTCAGATAACTTTAAACTATTTTATAGCATTCCAGAAGATTCCCAATGTAACAGTCATAAATATTTCGCACTGAAAAGAGCCCATTGGCTTAATTAATATATAATGCACTTAAGAATAACAACTCGTGAAGATCAGCACCATGACACCCCTTATAAACAACTTAGATATTTTGCTGACTTCAGAACTATGAACACTACCTAACTGCTTAATACTGCCTACAGCTACAAAAGGAAGACTCAAAAATATGGGTGTCAAACTTGTATGGAAATCTAACCAACTTTCTCAGCCTCCTGGTCACGGTCATACAATTAATTTTCACTAACACTGCAAACCCCCATCCAATTCAGAATAATGCCATCTACAAAGAATCTACTTCTTTGAAGAACTACTCTCAGTTTGCACTTCAGCAGATCCAATAATTTCTGCCTCTGCAGCTTCATTAACTTCTGAGGATGGTTCTTGCTTTTGCACAGGTTCAATGACTTCTGTCTCTGCAACTCCAACTACTGCTGACGGTTCTGATGCATTTTCATTAGAACCCTCTGTACTGGGACCTGCCCATTTTGCAGCTAATGCAATATCCATCATACTGTAGATTTTACCACCCAATTCTGCAGGATTCTCAGGCTGCAATGAACAATAATAATAAATCAAGCTTCTGGCTGCCAATTCCTTACAAATAACTGTCATCGCAAATAAAATGGACATGATATTCTATACAAAAATTAAAATAACAACTCACCGTAAAACCACTGGAAATCAAAGCTGTATCATATAAGAGATCAATTGCTTTCAGGGCATCTTGACTTTTTGGATCATCTTTACATGCAGCCTGTACATCACAAAAAAGTATACTGAGATGATGATACACATCACGATTCTATTCTTCACTTCAAAAATTTAAGAAGTTTGATGACCAAATGTACTGCGATTGAGTTTTGACAACACCCAGTCAGAAAAAATTATGATAAATTTCAGAAGCCAATAATATACTCCCATGAAAAGAGTATCTCCAGACTACAATAAGAAATGTGCAAATTAAGAAACTGATGTGCATCACTCATCCTAGTGCAACATTGAGGAAGATCCATAAAAGGGATTGCACTTGTGGTGAATCTAATACAATAAGAATACAACAAGAATCCAGATCTTGTTCAGATCACTCAATACAACCAATTTTCATATAAAGAATGAAGTAACAAGCCTCTAAATCATGCTCCTATTTGTAAATATTGCAGTGCCATTTGAAAAAAAAAATTGGGCAAACTTCCGTACAATTTGAATTAAATTGTTATAGAGCACAATACTCACATTTAAACTTTTTATAATAGTATGTTCTGGATTTATCTCCAAGATCCTTCTTGAGCGCATGAATTCCATACTAGATGTATCCCCCATCGTTTGAGCCTTCATGAGCCTTTAGAACCAATATCTATATTAATAAATGGAAACTTGAAATACATTCCCTAAACATAATGAATTTCATATACAACAAAATACCTATAATGTAGGAGGCACCGCTTTTCCCATTAATTTAATTACAGCTACTTTAAAAAATTTAACAATAAGATGAAAAATCTAGCAGAATATTTGATAAAATAATAGCTTTACCTTTCCATGTTTGCTGACCATCCAAACCGCCCAGAAACAAGCACACATGGTGAAGAACTTAGTCGATTAGATATTTCAACCTTTGCCACCTTGTCCCCTAGATGGTCCTTCATCCAGTCACAGACTGATGTAAATTCTTTTTTGATTTCTTTTTCCTTTGCTTCATCTCTATCACCTGAAGTTTTATAACCATGATATGCACATATCAGAAGATGTCAAATCATATTCATCTCTAATTGACTCACTGCAGCAATTCAAATTGCACATCAGGACAGATGATCTATGGTTCAAATCTAATTCCATTTGAAAATGCTTTTCAGCTGATAAGTCGGGCCCTTGTGATTTTTAAATATATGTAATTTATTAAATGCAAGATCATACAAGCTTTGGCCAAAACCTGGAACTTAAAATCTTGAACAGAACAGGAGCACACGCTGTAGACAAACGATAGATATTATTTTTTAGCACAAAATGTGTAAGAAATGCAACATTTATACTAAATTTGACTGGTATTTAAGGTGTCAACTTTGACCAGTCTTCCAGCTCTAAGAACAGTGTGTTATTATAAAAAAGAAAGCTAACTTAGATACACAGTAATACTAACACAACATTAGGAAATGATAGTTCAAATATCAAGAAATTCAAACAACTAACTAAAACATCTTGAAACACAAAGGTCACAAAATGTGTCTTGACACAAAAGAGAGCTATACGCAGTAATATTAAAGCAACATTAAGAGACAACCCAAATATCAAGAAACAAAAACCAAATGTAGAGGCAACACCTTTAAGTACCCCAAAAGGAATAACCTAGGGACATTCAAGATATCAAACAATTGTGAATAACTTGGAGAAATTATGATAGATCCCAAGAAAAACCTTGTGGAATCTCAAAATAATCACTGTCAAAGAATGTAATGTATTCACCAAAATTAAAACAAGACAAGAAGAGTGGTATTCAACAAAATGCAAAATTAGGATCGTGTGTACAGGCAAATTACCCAAGTCTAGGTCTTCTTTTGTAATATCCACAAATGACTTATCCTTGTAAGACTTGAGGTTCTGGATAGTAACCTCATCTATTGGGTCAACAAGATATAGAACCTGAGAACCAAAGTTAACAGTGAGACATCTTTAAATATAAACACCAGTAACAATACACAATGAAAATCCAAAGAAACTACCTCATATTCTTTCTCTAGAAGCTTTTCTAAGAAAGGCGCATCTCTTGCACTAGTAATGCTATCTGATGCAATATAATAGATGTCCTTCTGCCCTTCTTTCATGCTGTCAACATACTGATCCAAGCTGATAAGCTCATCCTCGCTATATGATGAAAAGAAACGAAGAAGAGGAGCCAATTTTTTGTGATTTGAATTATCCTCAATAACACCTATCTTAAGATTCTTTCCAAAGTTATCCCAAAACTTTTTGTAGTCCTGCACACGTGAATGAAAATATTTTAAGATTGATATATCATATATGTCAGGGTACACTGCACTCAAAAATAAGAAACAACAAACACATTTGAAATTTTATCTTGATATTACTTTGAAATTTTATCTTGATATTACCACAAAAAGTTTTTGCACAACGCATTATCCTCACAAACAACTTTCTATGTTTATGTGTGTCATTTTAAGTGCAAACCACTTGAAAATCTATAATACCTCTTTGTTCTCACTAAGAGCAATGCCTGAGATCATCTCAAATGTCTTTTTCAGAAGGCGTTTCCTCATGACTCGAACCTGCAAAGGAATGCCACAACAGTATAAGCACCCTCCTAACAGATGCCTCCTTGCACAATCCAATTACTATAATCTTTCAGAAGTCAACCTCAAATAATAATTCAAAGGAGTGACTCAACAGAAATGACAACCAAAAATTTTCACAGATAAAATCAGGTAAAACTAATATATTCAGGATGCTCATCTACTCCTATAATCATATAACAATATGATTGAAATAGCAGGTGGAATATTTTCCACAAGAACATCAATGTTGATTTCATTATTTGTCAAAAAGCGAAAAAAAAGATGCACTAGGGCAGACTGTGCTGGACCATTGTTTGACAGCATAATTTTGGCATCTAACTGACAAACAAACTTGTCCAGGCATTTAAAATGAAACTACAGATGGTATGTCAAAAGGTCACCTCAGATTCAGATATTCCATGACAATCTTATAACATGAATTTACTTTAGAAAAATACATAAACAAATATTTGAAACCCATAAATAAATGACTTACAATGCGGCTTTCCTGAAGGATCTCCCTGGATACATTGAGCGGCAAGTCATTTGAATCCACCACACCCTTAACAAAGCCCAAATAGCGTGGAAACTACACAAGCAAAAATAGAATGTTAGTATAGGCTATAGCTAAGTAGCCGGTTCGGGTTCGGGTTCGGGTTCGGGTTCGGGTTCGCGGGTTCGGTTCGCTGGTTCGGCAAAATTTTTTGGGGGTGGGTTCGGTTCGTCTTGGGTTCGTTAGTACAAATTACAAAATATGTAAAAAAAAATATATATATATATATATGCAGCCTAGAAGCATGAATTCAGAATTAGGATTAGAATATCACATAACTGATAACATCATATAAACAACAAAACCACCATAAACTTGAATGTCATTTAAAACATGCATGATAAATATTCATTGTTCAAACTTCAAGTTCAATATTACAACACTTTCAAAGTTTTAATCATCATATGGATTCTCTAGATCATCCATATCAATGTCAACATTGACATTAGATGAAGTAGGCTGAGCCCACAAGACCGACAAGCCGCCCCTATCTTCACTGTCTTTGGAGATATAAACTAGGGCCATTATTATCAGATCTTGCATTGCTCCTATTAAGAAATTAGCTGATACTATACTTGAAGTGGAGCTATTGGTTTTAAGACTTAAACTTTGTTTGCGATTCAGTTGTGCATTCTTCTCAGAGAATGCTATATACACTTATATTTTGCTGCTATAGGGTTTGCTGTTTAGTTGCTCTTTCTTATGTATATTGCTTTTATAATTTTATTTCACTCTCTTTTGTAATGCAGCACAGTGATGTTTTCTGTGGTTATTTGAGGATAATATTGTAAATTCTCTCTATGTAAGTTTAATGGTTGGAAAAAATCAAATTGTAGGACCTTTGCATTGTAATGTTTACTGGTAATTTGAGTTTGTATTGCAATACATATTGTTTTCTTTTCTAGGATTATGACTTTATTTTTTTTATAATGGATGATAAAATGTGATCTTAAATATCAATTAAAAAATAAACAATCAAAATTTAGAGACTAGTTGATTTGACTATTTTATACTTAAATGGTTATTAAAATTTGAGATCTGTGTTTTCTTTGTTTATTTAAAATTTTGATGTTATAATGGAGAACCTTATCCCTGTATCTGAATGGATTGGAATTTTTTTTAATATATTTGAAAATTTGAGGTTATAATGGGGAACATTATCCCTGTCTCTGAAGGGATTTGAATACAATATTTTAATTATTTAAACTGTACCCACATCATAAATATTTATTACATAGGTATGTGTTTCCTTTCTGAAAGAGTAAGTCCCCATGCATCTACAATTTGTAATCGAAGGTTGGAGTTCGTTGAAATCGACAATTAGAAACTGCATAGCAAGATCAGAATTATTAATGCTACAGATTGTGATATGATGTGGAATGAAAATGCTTGTTTGCAAAACAAATGAATGAAAATGAGGCAGTTTAGGTGTTTAACATGTTTTAGAGGTCACTTTTAGGGTTCCCATGGGCGTGGGTCAAAGTCAAAGTGAAGTAAACATTAAAAAAAAATTAAAAAAATCACTTTTTGCCGCCCAGACGCCCGGGTTCTGCTTGGGTTCGCCTTGGGTTCGCCCGGGTTCTGCTCGGGTTCGCCCGGGTTCTTCACTGGCGAACCAAGGCCCAAATGCAAGGACCCTGGCCGAACCAGCAGAAGGACCGGACCAGGACCCGGACCCAGGGCGAACCCGGACCAGGACCCGGGCCAGAACCCTGCGAACCGGCTACATAGCCGGCTATAGGGTATGCCATCATGATTCCAGTGGTCGACATCAAGCATGTGACAGCAGTTAGAATTAAAATACAGTATACACTTACAAACGGACTAAGCAAAACCTGTTATTGCTTTTAGATTAAATCACAAGCAAAGGAACAGCATTTAGTACGTCAGTAGGTACCATCCAGGTTATTAACTGTGTAAGTTTCCTGGTAGATATTGTCCAACCTAAAAGAAGTTGGTACAAACAATTTGTTATATAGAGTTTGTCAATTTTACAGTCACCTTGGGACAAAATTTAGACGTGTGAAATATGAGACACCTTGTAAAATATGCTAAAGGAATGAATGCATCAGCAATTCTGAGGGTTTAAAGGGATTAATCTTGGCTCAAAAAGATCTGTAGAAAAATGGAAGATAGAAGAATGTTAAATATTTTAGTTTTAAAACTTGAAGACAACAGCATTTTTTGAATACTTTCGAATTAGTTGCATTGATGTTTTACAGCTGAGTTAACCCAAAAGCAGAGACATTTCAATGATGGACCAAATTAAGGCATTGCACCCTTATACAAATGCTAGGCAAATTTTACAAGTGTAAACAAACACGTCTCGGATGGGAAGCTGTCATGTAACAATCCCTCAAAAAGCATTGTTGGAAGATCAAGGATAGAAAAAATTATTTCCTAACCTAGGGAGCAAAATTTCAGCATTCTGTGACAGCTGACCTGACTTTGATATTAAGAAGGAGATGCAATTCTCTATAAGTATAAATTATAATTTTACTTCAATTCTGGAAAAAGAAGCTTAAGGCAAAGATTGACTCGATTGATAATCTTCAAATGAGAAGCCAATGGAGCATAATTAGTGAAAAGTAGGGATGCAGCATAAAACTACCATAAATATTATTGGAAGGTTTGATTGCCTTCGGAATGGTAATCAAAAAGAGATTAACAAGCCCTCCAAAATGGATTGAAAGTATTGCTCTAATCTGAGAATAAGAAGGCTTAGCATAGAGGAGGAGGGTGGCCAAAATGTTGACAATACAACAGATAAAAGGACCAAGGAACCTAATTCAATGAAGCCTTGAGAGACACATAAATTTTTCAAAAATCTCATTGAAAACTTTGGTTAGATGAGCTTTACTCATTAAGGACCAGGCTGAAATAACTGAATTCCTCTAATCAAATGAAATAATTCTTAAAGACCAGGCCGCTGAGTGCTTCAAAGCATATTCTATAATAGGCAGAATTTGGTTTAATGACATTATTGTCATTACTCACTGATTAATTAGTTTGATTCCGATCAATATTATTAATATTATCCATACAAACAAACAATCAATAAAAATAGCAAAATCATTGTAAAAAATAAGTAAAACAAGCATAAGATCTGTCGGAAGTTTCCATAGTAGTTACAAAATCCAATCATATCTTACAAGTGGAGTTTGAAAATTTCCACAGTAGGGAAACAAAATACTAAGATTGAACACTCAAAACGCCTGCAGTAAATGTTTTCAACACAAATTGCAAGTTACAGCAATCATGAGAAGATAATTCAATCTGTTGAGAAAATATCCTTGTATGAATCTTACTTACCAACTCCCCATCAAAATCATCTGAAATAAACACGCGCTTCACATACAGACGAATGTTTTTAGTCTTTGGATTTGCTATGTCTTCCCTACCCATAGGAGCTATAGCAGGTATGTAAAGAATACTTCTAAATTCAACTTCACCCTGCATCCATCCAAACAAGTATTTCATTTCAAAAACACTTAAACTCAACAAAGACATAGCATCATTATATTTTTAGTAACAACTGAGGGCTTGGGTGAATTTTACCTCTGTATTAAAATGGGTGCATGCAAGAGGATCCAAATATTCATTGAAAGTTTTCTTGTAGAATTCGTTATACTCCTCTGTAGAGACACTCTTTGCGTTACGCATCTAAACATTAGAGTAAACAAAAAATATTAGAAATGGTGCAATTTGAGTACAATGCATATCAAATAGAAAGCCTACATGACTTTCTATTAGTTGAAAAAGACAAAAAGCTTATGCCAGCAATAAGATTATGCTACAAGTTCAATATTTAGATAATACAAACCAAATATTCTAGACTACAAATTTTGATACACAATTTATTTAGTTTACCAGGACACAAACAAATATGGTACGTGAGAAACTTCAGTTCCCAGGAACCCCAGGCAACAAAACGGCATAGAACCATCCATAAAAAAAATATTAAAATAATAAAAAATCACTTCTATATTTGATGCAAGGAGTTCCATAAAAGACTAAAATCCTGGAAACTAAAAACTTAGAAAATTTACTCAATATATGTGAGCATGCTTAGACCAAGGGGATCTTGATTTTTTCAATTCTAGCTGAGATAACATAGAAAAAACCCAATTGATAAATTGCAATTTTCATTTAATATGATTTTGTTTTTCTAAACTTTTGCTGCAATTAGCGAGTAGTAGATCTAATATCCTAAAATATTATGAGTTGAGGGTAGAACTTTGTTGCCAAGAAAGCATCTTCCAGCAAATAGCTCTTAGGATTAGCAGCATCTGCTAAGAAAATTTGCAAGAACCAACTGCATGTGATAATTACCTAAGTTTAGATAGGGTGAGCATGGGGTTGAGTAAGGCATAAAGTAACAAGGGTACTGATGTGAAATGAAAAGGAACAAGGGTATTTCCTACTACTTAGGCAATTCATTCAATTTAGAGAATAACCTCAAACCAAAACCAAAAAACACCATAAATTTGTTATAAAAAATTACAAAAATAATTAAACTAATATCAAGCAAAATACTGCACATCCATGTCAATGTGAATAAAATTAAAAATAGTATAATATTTAATGCTAATGCCAAACAAATATTCTTGGCACATGCAAGTCCATTCTTACCCAGATAGGTTCAGTTTCATTGGCCAACTCCCAATCTGAATATTTCTCTGTAACAGTTTTTGTTTTCTTCTTCTTCTGACCCTGAATGAAATAAAATTATAAATATTTATGCAACCTTTTTTAGCAGTGTAAACAAAGGAAATGAATCAAGTAACCAAAATGAATGATGAATAATTATGTACAGCCAATTATAGAGCATAAGATGTCAGAGATATAAATTAACTTACCTCTGGTGCATTTGCTTCACCCTCCTTTACTTCATCCTCAACTTCAACCTTCAAAACACCTCAACTTCACTCAGAACATACACACTATGATACCAAAGGCATGTTTGTTGACACAGAAAACCATCTAATAGACTCAAAACTCCTATACGTGTCTTTTAAGCCATTAATCTCACCTCTACAGCTTGTGTCTTCTCCTTCCATATATATATTGGAAAAGATACAAATTGTGAATAGTTTTTGACAAGACTCATAAGCTTTTCAGAATCTGCATACTCCAGCTTATCCTCGGTCTACAAGAAACCAAACCATTTGAACAGTTAACTTTGTAATGCTTAAACAGGTAGCCACTATAGCTTTCATGCCAGGAAATAATAAGGGTACATATACTAATAGAAGCTCCTTTACCTTGACGTGTAGAGTAATACTTGTCCCTCTTGGAATTAATTTATCAGGATTTGTCTCTTCTCGTATTACATAAGAGCTGGTATCAGCATGTCCTTCCCACACATATTGCTTGTCTGATTTTGGGCTCTTTGTTGAGACAACAATCTACAGCACAGAGCATATGATAAGCCCCAAAGGAAAATGTTAAACAGCTGCATAGAAGATGTGCACTACTTTCAAATGTACAGTGTTATCACTTAGAGATGGCGCTCCACCAGTTGCTCATTCAATTGCCAACCACAAGTCTTTGACAAAATGCCTAAGATATATTGTAAACATAACTAGCTGGATATCAACCCACCTTATCAGAGACAAGAAAAGCAGAGTAAAATCCAACACCAAATTGACCAATCAAATTGTCAGAACCAGCTTCTTTGCTATCCTGGTGAAATTAAAGCAAATTAACAGAGTGAGAATTTTATTGATATTGAATTCTTACAACACAAATCTCATCAATCTATTTCCAAACAGTCCGTTGATCATCTAACCTTCAATGCTTTCATAAACTTGGCAGTTCCACTCTGAGCTATTGTTCCTAGGCAATCTACAAGCTCTTCTTTAGTCATCCCAATACCAGAATCCCTGCAGATATAATGCACAACTTGCTTGTCTTGCATATACAAAAGAAAAATACACGCTTCCAACCTAAGCTCAAAGACCAAAGCTTTATTAATAAAATGATATGCACTACTCACAGCAGTGTAATAGTCCCATTTTCTTTATCTGCTTTAATTCTAATTTCTAATTCACCACCATTTCCAAGAAGATTGGGCTCCATTACACTTAAAAAGCGAAGCTTGTCCAAGGCATCACTGGCATTACTGTGGCAATCAAAGTTCATATCAAGTAAATTTCACTTCAGTTCAATGTAAGGCATTCTGAGTAATGAAACTAATAGTAACGACCAATATACAACAATCGTCAAATTAAAATATAAAATTTTGCATCTTATGACTTCCCATACGCTTGAAACATGCTTTGGAAAACACTTCAAACCTTTCAGCAATTGCAGCACTGTATTACCTTTCGGGGAATAGTATAACCATTTCATTTGAATAAAAGCTCCATTATTTAAAAAGTGATTATAAAACATCCAAACCAGCTACAACCCAGAACATTGTTTTTAGTTAACTATTTACAAATTCAAGCCTTAAAACAGTTTCAAAGTTAGAAACAATTTACAAAAGGCAATTTGAGTTATTATGTAACCATATTGATGAAAACAATTTACAAATCCAAAGCCTGAAACAAATTCAAAGTACAAAACCAATGTGCAAAAGACAATTTGAGTTAATATGTCATTATATTGAAAATATTATCAAAAAGTTCTTAATTGCTTCTATTAGGGTAATACCAGATCCCATATATGCAATTAAACATCATTTAAAGCATCTCTTTAATCATGGAAAAGTGAATTTTCAAAATAGGTGTTGGAACAATACCCAAATTAGTTTTTTAAACATAGTAAAACTTCAAAAACGAGTAAAGAACTATTGAAAGATGACCTTTCAGTATCTCTATGGTAAAACAATATTTCAACACTCATTAGGCATTACAAAAGAAAAATCGCTCATATTGAATACCAGTAAACATTAATCCAGCAATGGACATATAGTTTAACAAAATGTTAATGCGAATCCCATAAATTGGTTCAAGAATATGATCATTTCCAACACCCACCTAAGTTCTTGAATTTAGATTTCCCCTAAAATTTGACTCACAATTATATCAATTATTTTTGTTTGAATAAAACATTTGAAAGTGTCTTGATACTATTGCTTTTAAAAATATTATTTCCTCCCGTTTCTGTCTACTTAGTAAAATTAGAAAACTTTATTTCCGACAGACTATTTTGCATTAGAACTGGATGACCAAAACATCGGTGCATATAATCATGCATCGGGTTATATGCAGAACAATTTTACACAATCATTTATCCACTTTCTTAAGATAAAGTTTACATATAATTCATACCAAAACTTGGTACTCCCATTAATACAGTACGATCCAAAATTTTCTCACCTTATTAGCTCACGTAAGAACACTTCCTTGTGACT
>VDFB02336173.1:0-12709 GCA_007258455.2 Sequoia sempervirens
GGATGATCTATACCGATCTTGGTCTCTCTTATATATGTGAGAGGAAACAAGCTACAAACCCATTACAAAAATTCATGTTGTTTGATAACTAAACATAATTAAGAAAATAAAATATTGCAGAAACTAAATGCACCGATCCGTTAATCTCCAAGCAGAATCCCGTGACCACCTAAGATCTGTTCAAAGCTTCTACTCCATGATATAGTGCTCATGCTGCTAGCTGACTCCTTTCATCCCAATGGTTGCCTTGTTGTGTCTGGTGTATCCATAGTTTGGTTGAGGAACAAATTGAATGTAGAGAGGAGATGGATGTATTCTTTATTAGCACAAGTATCTGCATTGGAGATCACTTCTCTCATATCATACTCCCTATACATCATCTTCTCGAGTTGGTTGTGAGTATTTTGTAAAATAATATCCTTGTCATTGATATCTTGTAATGTAGCAGTCAAAATTACATTAAAATATTCCTTCCAATCATCATATTCTCAAGGATTTCCCATATCATCATAGAGTGGCAGAGTTGAATTGAGTCACTCTAAATCCTCAATGAGCCTATTATGATATCCATTGTGTGCTTATACCAATTTGTTATGTGTTTGCATTGTGTGTCCTTTTAGGATTTGCTTGTCTTGAAGCTCTTGTCTCTTTTTGATTATTCTCCCCTATAATCGTTCATTCTCCTCTATTGCTGAGAGTACTTGTTTAAATTTCCTCCAATATTCATCTACACATTTCATCATCTTATTGAATCTTCCCTTGATCATTTCAGATGTAGTATTATACTTGATGGTTTTGACTTCCTTCTCCAATTCTTTACATTTTTCCTGAGATTTTAGGTGGCACTGCTTCCAATAATTTGTAGCAGCCATTGCATCCAATACTCTCTTATCTTTCTCAAGCCATGGGGAATACAATTATAGTGTGGAAGAGGAATATGATCTTTCTCTTTGATGTGCTAATTCCTTCTTCAACCTGTCATTTTCTTTAACCAGCTTATCAATTTGTGCCTTGGTGAACTTTGCCACATTGACATTCAACTCTGTTGTCTCCATGGGGTTGGTATCCCCTACTCTTTGAACCAAGAGATGTCCAAACATTTGGTTTGGATTATCAATCATAGCTGGTATTTTTTCATGGGGGTACAATGACCAAATAAGCAAGGTGGCCTCATTTGGATTGTATCTAGATCCTGAATACATCTTGTCACTTGCTTCGTCTGTTAAATTCATTGTTTTATCTCCTCTCTTTCTGAAACTATCAAGCACAATTGTAGAGATTATATCCCATCCAGGAAAAAGAAATACTCCAACTTCTTGGAGTAACTCTCTCCCTCTCTCAGGAGTGATGGATTCCATCTCTTTGTCTATTTATTTTTTCAATTCTTTCAAAACAACAACTTCTAGTTCAGGAGTGACATCTTGCATCTTTTGTCTCATTTTTTTGCCTTTATATTTGTAAACAAATGATTTAAACTTAGGATACTTAACAAAATCTCCACCATAAATGAACTCCTATCTAGCCTTGACCCTAACATCATTTGATAATTCATCTAATGCTTCAAATCTTACAACATTGTGTTCTTGAGGAGGCTCATACCATACAATTACAAGAGCACTTATTTGTTGTACTTTGTCTTCCTCCTCATCACTTTCCTCATCACTCTCCTCTTCTTCACTCATATCAGTATCTACAGAAAAACTCACATCAGGAGTTGGTTGTGAAGGGATATAATCTAAGGCCTCTATATCTTCAGCCTACACTCCTGAATACGTTGCATGAGGGGCATCAAATACAAATGAAGGAACATTCTTTACCACTTCATCCATATGAGCAATGAGTTGCTCAATCCTTTCTAGAGGATCCTATATTTCACCAAATTCCTTCGAATAAGATGGGACATTTCTTCTTTTCCATTCCTCTACAAGCATAACCCTATTATATGCAGTCATTCTTTTAGTGGTAGAGGCTTCATCATGGTTTCTGATTACATCTTCATCTGAGAATACATGCTCATATCCGTATAACCCATGTGATAACCTTGCTTTGTGAATAAAGCCTTCTACATCAAATTTTTTCCTTTTGTTACCTAGAGGGAGGTTATACTATGCTAATTTAGCATCAATTTCCTCATATCCCTCATTTGCAACCACTGTAAAGTCTCCAAAACATAAGGTACTGGGCATGATCAATTGTTTTTTGTGTCCTTTGAGGTTTTTGGAATTAGATTTTTCCAATTCCTCACAATTTCTAAGTAGGAAATTCTATCAAGAACTACTCATGGCAACAAGTGTGGAGTTCCTTCAAACCCATAAACCCTAATCACTGTGTAGTCAGGAAAAGCATACCAGTCTCCCCAGTTATGATCCACCTTTTTCCTTGGGTCATTTTCCTTTGGTCTTAGAAACTTTTGCACTTCTGGGGGTAAGTTATAATCACGGGGATATCCCAGCCACTCCATTAATGGTTTCACATAAAACTCCTCAAAATAAAGATAATGAGATCTACCAAATCGACTATCCCACAGTGAAGTCCACATCTGTACAGGTTTGAGTTTCCCATTTTCATCTGTATCTTTTATTCTTAATTCTTGACTCTAGACCCTTCTAACATGTCCCTCGTGCATGAGAAAATGCATGAACAAAGAATAATGTTTGAAATGAATATATCCACTATTATTTTTAATCTTTTCAAGCTCCTGGTTTAGGTCATTGGCCAAGTATCTAGCATAATTGATATGTATGTTTGCAGCTAAGACCATTGGGGCAATAGACATGAGGAGTGGGACCTCTACCCCCAAGACCTGACCAACTAAATAATAAGTGTATTTGAAATATTCTTCAAACAAGTCCTCATGAAAAGGAGGGTTTTCATTACTCAAAAACCTCTTGAGTTGGCCTCCTTCATTCTTAGGCCTATGCAAGGGTAGTTTCCATTGTTTGTAGCTAGTATCCATATGGTGATACTCTATCAAGAGATCTCTAATCGTGAATGGAAAGTTCATAGACACTCCATCTGAAACACATTAGAAATTAAATCCTCAGAAATAATAAGCATGTTAGCCCCATTATGTGCTTGGATAGTTCTCCTCTTGGGGTCATATCTACTAGCCAGAGCTTTAATTAATTCTACATTTACGAACACATTGGGCACCACGAGTCTTCCCAAGTTCAACCTCCATGGGTTGTAGACTGGCTGAAACCTAAATTGTTTCCTATAATGATACATGAAAAGCTCATACCCGCATCGTGGTGTCCAAATATCCCCAAAGCCTTTATGTTTATCTAATAATCTATCCATTGAAGGATTCATTTGAGCACCCCTCCTAGGTCTTGGCCTTGACCCAAGACATTGATCTATCAAGTCTTGATTCAAGAGTCTCTTCTAAGTTTTTTGTTTCTTAGCTTTGGGTTTTTTTGCATTTTCCTCCATTATTTGAATTCTTAATCTTTTGAAAAATACAAATCCTCAATTGAGATTGGTGTACTTACTTGGGTCTCACCTCCACTAGTTTCTACTACGTGAGAACTCCAAGCTTTTCCTTTCTGCTTTTGTCCTCATGAAATCTTCCAGACTATGCAACAATTATGCGATCAACTTGTGATATAATTCACTTCAACTCTGGCTCATAAATACACCACCCATTTCAGTCTTGTCATTGGGGGGAACCATTTATTTTTAAATATCTCAACGATGCCTTGAGATGTAACATCAGTTAGCAATCAATCATCATCGTTGTATCGGCAAGATTGCAATCCTTATTCCACTGATAGCCACCCTCTCCACCGATGAACAATTTTCCTTCGGTCTACTGATGGGAAGCCAAAATATATTACCTTGATACACATTAATTCTCCTGATATATAATAATTATTGATAATTTATGATCATATTGGGCCATCAGGGGAATGTAGACATTCATTCCACTGATGTTCATGTGTTAGAATGATGTACTTACTTTTGTTGACTCTATCGGTCTATCGGGGGGAATGCCTTATGAGTTAGCCCAATAGGGTGTTGTTACATTGATACTAGGTTATGAATTATTTTCATCGGGCCATTGATGAGGCTATGATGGGGGTTTCGTTGATGATGCATTGTTAGGCCGATAGTGCTAATTTTTACTTAGGAAAAAATATGTAGTCTCAAACTTATTTATGGGTGTGACAATTTGGCAATGTGGGCTACAAAATGGATCTTGTCACACAAATTTCAACAATTTGTGTTGATCATAAAATTAAAATGTGATGAATTTCTATGGAATGTGGAGGATTGGTGGGTGGAGGCTAGTGAAAAATGTGAAAATTTTCAATTCTAACAACTAGCACAATGAAAAATAACATGCATAGATCATACAAAAAAATAAGAGAGAATAAGAATCAGTAATGGATAACTGAATAAAGCTTGTTGTCTCCAAGAAGACAAATACCACATATATATGGTGTTCATTACCTATCTTGGCTATCGATCAATGTTAATCCTTTAATTTATAATATTCTTTACAGTATCCCCATGCTACTACAATTCTGCCAAAGAATTATGACAAGAGGAATGCTAGTTCTTCAATAATGAAGATACCGCTTCAAGCTAGTTGCAAATTTGCAATGGTTGAAAAAACTCTTTATTAGAGAGACAATGAATCTCTTTGTAAGGAAAGATAAGGTGCGTAAACAACTCTTCTTAACATCAAAACCCTAGGGAAGAATGTAGAGACACTTTTAATTTTTTTCAATTACAGTCTAATTAAAATGCACATGAAAGAGATAACAGAAACAGATAATTAGTCATACATATATGAACACCAGATTTACGTGGGAAAACCCTTATGGGAGAAAAACCCACCACACCAAGAAAATCCCCTTTGTATTTCAGTAATGGAGATTACATATAGAGATTAGACTTATCTTTCTAATGTCAAATTACAGTAGCATATTCAATGATCAACCTTGCTATAGAACACTCAAGTTAGTGCCTTCTTAGAATAGAATTCACATTGATACACATCTAACAATTCATCCAAAGTTCGTCGGAACATCCATCCATGGAATGAATCATTGAACCAACTACATCTACAATTCTAGAGTATATCCATGCTGTTTCTAGTCTATTAATCTTCTCAAGAATGGCCGTAATGTACTCCAATCGCTAGTGGTTCCCATTTGGTTTCTTTTGATTGTTCAAGACTCACCATAGATGGTCTCCTAATCGCCAAAGGTGTTCACACTGTATCTCAAGATGTCACCAGACACTAACCATGTCTCCTTTGATACAAGACTCCCACTATCGATATTGCTACAAGAGTCTTGACCATCGCAAGATATTACACCGAAGCTTAGAAGCTATCACCGTGACTTATCATTTTCGCGAGACATCATACCAAAGTTCCAAAGTGACATAGATGTGAGTATTCCCATTGGCAAGACTATCATCTTTACCAAGACATCACACCGGGTGTCTGCCACAAGGTATTCATAGTGTCCAAATAACAACAAACTTATTGCTATCATCAAATGGTTAAACCAAAGTTCATAAATCTACCTGAGAGAACCAACTCAAGTTAGCAAGAATTTTGTACTTGAGTTTCCATGTTACTCCTCGATGATCACTTCCAAGGGAGACAAACATATGTCACCAAGAGTTCATAGCTAAGCTCTATGTTACCCCTGAAAGACTTCAAGTGAATGCCATCGATGAGACTTCACTTGGCTCTGGGTATGAGACATACCAAATGTTTAAGATTCTCCCTAAGACTTTGAGGAAACACTAATGCTGAGACATTCATATTAGTAAGACTTCATACTGAAACATAAACCTTTCGGCCAAGTCTCCCCAATATCTGATAAACCCAACCATTGGTAAGAGATTTCCACTTGGTAGAAGGTTACAACAAATACCACAAGTCATAGCAATAGGTCCACTCAGTAAGACTGAAACAAGGTCTTAGCGACTAGAGTTGTTCAACAAGGTTTCAACTACTAGTCGGCTGCATAACAAAGATGTCACACTAACATGGCTCTTCAGAGGTTTCAGCCTAAGGAGATTGAGGCAATACATAATAATCTCCCAATTCTGATGAAGATCAACATAGGAACCTCCAAAGAAAATAAACTATTGAAAATCATGGGTGTTGTGCGGTTCTTTGTGCATCATCAATTTCCACCGAGTGGGGGACCCTTTTTGGTGTCTTTGACCTTTGATTTTATTGATTTATCATTTTGAGGTCTTGACATGTTGGTCTTGATGGCTTTGCCCTTGCCTTGAGGTTGGAATTGATTGAAATTGAGTTTTGGGCCAAATCCGGGTTTTCACCTAGATCCGGGATTTTTCGCCTCTGGCGGATTTTTCCGGCCCTGGTTCCTTGTCCGTCTCTTGCCGGATTCTCCGACTCCAGGTTTTTTCCTGACTTCGGGATTTTTTGGTCCAGTCGGATTTTCCCGGATTCTGTCAAAATCCCGATCTTCCTGATTTCCCCGGTTTCTGCATTTTTCGCGAAATCTGTGTCTCCGTGCATTCTGGGATTCTCCGAAATTCCACTTGGGGCTCAGGTTTCCGGACTTGTTAGAAGGGTCTTATCGTGCATTAATGGCTGAGGTACCTTGGTTCAGATGGGTATAAGGGCGAATTTAGGGCATTTTCTGATTCATTCCAACTTCATTGCTTCCTTGTTTTCTGCTCTGGCGATTCAGAACTTTCGATTGAGCTTTGAGAATTGATCTTGGGTTTGTTTGCGCGAGGACTATTTGAGTATTGCTGCCAGTATCGCGTTACTGGGACGTGTTTGTCACGTGGCTGACTTTCTGAGCTCAGATTTTCGCTCGCTTTGATCCATGGTGTGTATCTATTGCCCTTCCCTTTGCTTGCGTGATGATTTGGGGTTTTCTTGTGATTGGGTATTGTTAATTTTGCGGTCGGCCCTTGATTTGGTTTTGATGTCATATTTATTGAGTCGGGGTTGGACCTGTTTATTGTTTGGGCCCATCCCTCGTGCCCTATGAGTTCCATTTGTCCGTTTGATTCCATATTTATCCTTTAGACGGCGTTCTGGGTGCGACTGCTCGCTTGTTTTGGGCGTGAAATCTGTTATTATGCGAAATTAGGGTTTCCCTGGTATTTCGGCTAGAACGATGATTGTTTCTTGTGCTTGAGTGATTTTCGCCCCGCGTTGTGTTGGCTTCCCTGTCCTGTGAGGATTAGAGGGCTTTTAGGTAAATCATGAACTGATATTTTTAACCCTAAAGCTTGCTCTGGTTTTAATGGTGGAAATCTGGTCACGCGATTTAGGGCACCATTGTCTTAGCACGAGGATTTCTCCTTTGGGGGCTTTTGAGGTTGGAATCCTTTGCATACTTGAGGTTGGTGATTATCGTCGGTTTTAGGATCATTTGAGCTTAGGTAGTGGAGATCCCGTGGTCGCTCAAGTTTTGGTGTACGTCTTGCCGTTTTTTGGGTTTCCGAGGTCGTCGTGGAATTTCCTTGCTCCCGAATTTTCCCGGTTTCCGCTTATTCCGCAGACGAGGTTAATTCCCGGCGTAATTTACGCTGTCCGTGAAAATCCGTTCCATTCGAATTTTTCTGGATTTCTTGTCTGGTTGCATTCTTTTGTATATTTCGATGATAGGATTGATGGAATGATCATTCATGCTTATTTCTTGTTGCCAATGAGTAAAATTAATGACTATCCTTTGATTTTCCGAGCGTGTTAATGATTTATATGGCTAATAGTGCTTTGGCAGCAGGAATCCGTCTGGGTCGGATTTCTCCGAAATTCCGCCCCGACGGTATTTTCCCGGTTTACATGATTTTCCCGGATTATTTGATTTCTCCGGATCCCGAAAGATTGGCAATTGGCAATGAATTTTAATGGATTTTTATGATGTGTGCTAACCCTTGGGATTGATATGAGCTTAATATTTGGATTCTAATGGTAATTCTTGAATGTGCAGGCTGAATCAAGCAAAGCTGCTGCTGGGAAGTCCAAAGGGAGTGCAGGGGCATCTTCAGTTTCTGAAACAGAAAGGTTAAGATTGGACATGAAAGGTCAGGTTCCAGAGAGTAAGATATCCTCTGTGTGGGCAGATGTATCTGACACCAACGTTGGCGCATGGCGGTATGAAGAGTTTAAGCAGAGAACAGCTGAGAAGGACCCGTCACCCTTGAGGCAAGGAATGATGAATTCAGGGTTGGTGCATGTGGCGGGGTTCCCTCCAGCGGTCCAGTGCTACGAGTTGATTTTGGAGTGTGCCAGACAGTACGCTTTTGATACGCAGATGGTGGTCACCACTGAGGGACGAGTTTTGGCAAACTTCAGTCCAGCCTCCATTGCCCGGGCCTTCAGCATGCCGGATCTCCCCTCGGTCTGTGCTTTAAACATTGACACTGCCCGAACTTACTACGAGAATGAGCCAGTTAAGGCTCAACAGCTTATCAACTCATGGCTGGAGAAGCCAAAATCTCACCACTCCAAATTGCCCAAACAGTTGCACAGGGTGAAGTTCAGGCCGTATATCTATGACGCTATTACACTGTTGAGCAGGGTGGCCAGACTTAAGACTACCAGAGTCTTGGAGAATTGGATGGTCCACGTGATCACCAAGATGGGCCAAGGGACAAATTACCACTGGGCAGGTCTCATCAGTGCAGAAATAGACAAACAATTAAGGAATGTCTTGGAGGGAAAGAAGTTCACCATGTCCTCCTATGTCATATATGTACTGGCCATCTCTTATCCATACAAGGAGCTGACTCCGGCGGGAACCATTGGACAAGACATCATCTATGAGGTTTATCCGGAACTACATTTGGGACACAGAGATTATAGGAGGGCCAATGATGCCTTTACGATGCATATTACCCGGACCCTTCAGAATGCAGAACATATCAGATTGTCCGATGGGGCCAAAGCACTGATCAAGAATTATGGGGCTTGGTTTATCCAGTTCCCCACTTTCACTTATCTCCGGATTGACGGATGTCCTGTTGCACCCTATCGATTGCCTAGATATCCCACTGACCACATAGTACTGCTGGAAGTTGTTAGACAGATTTGTGAGTTTGATGCAGTGGTGAAGAGGGAGAAGCATAAGACTAGCTTTGGAGGTGATTTCCCTCTTGGGATTGGCGTGGGAGAGATGTGCCCTTCCATTCAATCAGCTCACACTGCAGGTGAGGAGTTGGCAGCCTATGGATTCTCTTTCCATTCAAAGAGAATGAACTTTGACATCACCGGAGAAGCACAGAAAAGAGCTACCCGGGAATACAGGCATAAGGAGGATTTAGAAGATTACTGGGTCAACATCAAGGATGACCTTGATGCGAGGAAGAAAAGGTATTCTCGGCTGCCAGTAGAGGCAATTAGACAATATAATGTAAAGCTAATTCCGGATCAGCTGGATGATGATGGAAAACTGGTCCAAGACCATGTTTATGAGCCCATTAAGGATAAGTCAGTGGCAGATATTGATTGGAATGAGCCTGAGGTGACGGAGTTGGAAGACTTGATGGCTCCAGTGCTGAGGTATACCTTTTCTTGGGTTAAACATGAGGTATGGGTATTGGAAAATGCTAATGTGCCATGTACTTTTGATTTGATGGGGAATCTTAACCCCATGTCCACTTCTGAGGAATCCGGGGAAGAGGACCCCAAAGGGAAAATAGCTAAAACCTCACCCTTCAAGATCAAAGTCAGAGGTTCTAAAGGAACTGAGCCTGCAGCAAAGAGGAAACCAATTGGCAAGCGCAGGTGGAAGACTCTGACCATCAGCAAGTCCTCAGATGAGGAGGAGGCAGAGAAAGTTGAAGAGGAGGGTGCTCCCCCACCGCCAAAGAAAGCCAGAATTACAAGGGTGGCCAAGAAGAAAGACCAAACTGCTTCGGAGGATGAGCCTCCAATTGTGGATGTGGAGAGCTCCGGAGGGGAGAAGACCAAAGTGTATACCAGAAGATCCAGAACTCCTTCCCCAAAGGATGCTGCACAACCCGGGGATTCTTCTCCAATATTGTCAGTTAAGGAACAGGACAAGCCTGTCTCTCCTCCACAGAGTGTAACAGAACCGGAGAATCCGGATGGACAGGAAATCAGCGGAGAAGCAGAACCGTTCAAGGAGGGAACATTATTCAGTGAGGCTGCCGAGCTCGAGGTAGAGACAGAAGAAAGGCACACTTCTCCCTTGGTGCAGTACGAGGATTCTCCGGAGAGTGAGAAAGGCCGCGGATCGCCTGAGCCGGAGGAAAGCATCACTGCCAGAACTCCATCGCCGGTATTTCCAGAGTTGGGATTTGAGGAGACCGACCAAGGTGAACAACCTCCGGAGAAAGATGATGACAAGGCAATAGCCGAGGAGGAAGTCGAGGCGACAGATGCAGAAGGAGAAAAAGCCACAGAAGACCCGGGGAAAATTGATACAGAAGGAATCCGGACGGACCCCGTAGCCCCGGACTGGCTGGAGAAGGAAATAGCAAAGAAGAAACAAGTGATCGTAGAAGACACTCCTCTTGACTGGGATGCAGTGTTATCTCAAATCGGTAAAGGGAAGAAGAGGAAGGCTGCGAGGGTAATTTCCCGGGTGGAAAGAGATGAGGTGCACAACCGAGTAGTTCACATCGCCACCCCTACTGCAGAAAAAATGAGAGATGAGGTAACAGGCCAGGATTACAACATCCAAACCATTAACCTTGGGCTGGCCTCCCTAGAACAGGACATTGAGGAATTTGAGGGGTCAAGTGCAGTAATTGTGGATAGATTGAAGAAGGAGACCCAGTCAAAACAGGAATTGAAAAGGGAAAACGAGAGGTTAAGGAAAAGCTTAGAAGAGGTCATGAAACCTCTACAGTCCCTCCATCCGTCCTCCTCTTCTACTCCCGGATTTCTGCCGAAGGAAACAATTTTCGGTATTGAAAAGATGAAGGCTTCCGCACAAGCTGCCACCGACTGGCTGATGAGTGTTCAGACACAAGGAGATGAAGCTATTAAGGAAATCATGTCTATTGGCAAGGATGCAATCCGTGGAAAAGAGCTGATAGAGAACATACTTTCTCGGGATAAGAATGATGTTGACTCCCTGCTGCAGAAGACAAAGATAATTCTTGGACATGGCAAGGATCAGTTAGGTAAGGATGGAATTCTTCCCTCTGCCAGATTGGATGAACCATGGGAGTGGTTCGAGGCATTGCAGATCAGGCAAGGAAGCTTGAAAAAGATACAGAAACGAAGAAAATCCATTGATGCCGACCTCACTGCAATCTATGATGGTTGCATTGCTTTTTTTGAAGTCATGACAGGGAGGAATAAAATAGCTCCCGAGTACCTGAGTTTGGATCAGTTGAAGGAGTGGTGGCATGAGATTTATGCCCTAGATTCTGATGAGGTTGTCACCAGCCATATGTTTGATGATGCAGCTACCTACTTGGCAGTGATAGACGGGTATATGGCCAGCAAGGAGGACTGGAAGAAAACCATTGAGCGATCCAATGAGGGAATTGATGCAATTAAATGTCGGCTCAAGGTTTTTCCATTGCCACCTATTGCGGAGTTGGAGGGAGTATTTTTGAAGGTCCAAGGGTCACCCGCTCAGAGGAAAGATAAAGGGAGCAGCAGTTAGTGTTGACCTCGAGATTTGTGCTTCCCTATTATCATAGGGCATGCATTGGACCAGACTTCCTTGGGACTGTGCCTTGGCCGACTTGGATGGTGGCATTAAATGTGTGCCTTAGTTTGTTTCCTTGGCCGACCTGTTTTGGCGGTTTTTATTATTTTGTAAAATGTTTGGCTGGGCCGACATGTTTTGGGGGGAATTTTAGTATAAGTTGGCATTTTTGCCTCATTGTAAGGGTTCAGTTCAGAAAATTGATATAGACATTAGCAAGACTGTAATAGAGATTAGCAGGAGCAATAGTTAGAGTTTTAGAATTTCTTGAAGCAAATACCATATTCAGAACAGTTGAATTGTTGCAGCATTTGGTGATTAATACAATTGAAGGCATTGTGGTTATTCCTGGTGAAATCCTTTGTGTTATCTCATCTTGCATGGTTCTTTTTGTTCTATCTTTTACATTGCTTGAAGATCTAGGGTTTTAAAGTTAGAAATAAATCGGTGTAGTTGGATAAATGGTGTATGTGATTTTATATTTGGAGTGTTTGTAGCTATCTCTGGTCTATACTCCCAGTAACTATCTGATTGTAGTAGGCTGGTAAAGTCAACCTGGACCAAATATTCAAATGTGCTTAAGTTCGGTTGTAGATGCAAGTCTATGATTTGAAAATCTGTGTTCCTCAGAAGATTGCACTGTTCTTGTAAGATTGCTTTGTGGGTCGAGCAGGAATTGTTTATTTGAGATAGGTCCATTCCAAATATATGTCATTTGCATTGCTTGTCCGTTCAGTAATTTAGATTTTATTACTTTCCTTGCATCCCTATCTTTTGCTGTTTCTTTATTATTCGGTCAGATTTAGGGTTTTAAGATCATCATATTGTCAGATCTGATAAATTGGAAAGATACAGTTTTCTTGTAGTAAGGTCCGATTGTGATTACCAGCAATTTCACATTTCATCTGAGTTGTTTTATGCATTGTTATGACCTAACACCCGAGAGACCTTGGGGTGATTTTCAGTGATTCGTTATTGAAAATAACCTTTCAAGAGAGATAGGATTCTGTATTCTGTCTGAGTTGTTGCTGTGCAGAAAACATCATCAACAGATTGGCGCTAGAAGG
>VDFB02336174.1:0-17336 GCA_007258455.2 Sequoia sempervirens
TTAAACAGAGTAATACGTAATGTATATACATATATGTATACCGCTAAATATATCTATATGTATACATACATATATGCTTATCCACATATATGGATGTTTCACATGGGTATTTTGGATAAATGATTTATTTATTGTTCATAATTCTTATTCTTTGTTTTATTCTTGTGAATGGTCATATGATGATGAGTTTAATACCAATGCTACATATAGATAACTACAAAGCGATAAGCGGCTTGAAAAGAAAGTATGTTTCTAGGCATGTATATGTATATTTATATATATATATGTATATTTATGTGTATATGTATATTTATATGTATATGTACATGTATGCATATGTATATATATGTGAATGTGTACATGTATATGTATATGTATCTGTATGTATATGTATTTGTATATGTATATGTTTGTGTATATCTATATGTAAAATGTTGATGTATACAATCATCTATTCACCATTTTACTATTTTCACCTTCCTCTGTATTGCTCTTAGAAATACATACTCTTTGTGCCAACATGCATCCTCTCATTGCAAAATGGCGGTGGATGAAGTAAATGCAATATTCAATGTTGGCGTGTGGGAGAGTGTAGTTTGATGAAGTTCTATTGTCGGAAGAACCATTGTGTTGTCGGTTTGATAACAAGCTACTATTAAATTCATTGATTTTTTTGCTTTGTTTTAACTTGACAGGAGGTTCTATTTGTTGAGTTGTGGAAGTGGTAAATCGTTTTGCATGGGTAGTTTGCATAAATGATTGATTTATTTTTTATTTTTTTCATTCTCACCCATATTGATTAAATTGAATTGTTACAAGAGAAGTTTTTAAAACATAAAACAGCTAAATGCAAACTCTATACTATGCACTGTATTTGTCATTTTTTTCTTCAGTTAGGTTGCTTCTCTTCTATCAAAGAGTTGAATGTGGCTTTCCCACCATCTATCACTTGTGATCCCTAGGTTTTTTCCTAATAGTTGTTTTACAATTTCTCTATTTTATGTTATCATGTGATATATGGTAAGATTCTTTGAGATTTTCCATGGACCTTACCTTCTTTTCTTACTCAGGCGGGTTGGCTTTTTCCTTTGTCTAGATATTTTGAAACACAAATAAGCAAGTATATATATGCATATGTACACATGTATATATTTTTGTATATATACAACAATATATCTTAATGATAACATATTCCATCCAAACAAATTAAGCACGTTAAAGATTACAATTTTTTTAAGATTAGAAAAGAATCCTTGTTAGAAGAGCAATAGACTACTATGTTAGAGGTAGCTTCAAATAGATGAGTGGAAAAGAATATCATGAAATGTTATTGATAGTTAAACAGATGAGGGCACAACAATATCATGAAACATGTTAATAGAAGACAACTGCTAGCCTCTTTTATTTTATATGTATATTATTCTATTTAGATTCCTGTAGAAATATAAATATGCATTCAAGAAAATTAGTGTATTCTAGACTCTCTATTTCAAATTCTTCTGTCGCCCTATGACTCAATTCAATGCAACTCATTCTTCTTGGACAAATTCAACACTGTATGTAAGTATGATACTTTTTCATTGTCAATAGAAAACTTTGTCTATCTAATTGTAGAAGTTATTCACAGTTTTCAAGCTCACATTGTATATATTAATTTTACCCCTATACTCACTTTTTATCCTTCCTTTTTAATTTCCCTCCATTGTGCACTAACATACCTTTGTTTTTCTATTTTTAGGAACTACGTTTAAGCATGCAAAGGGATTTGAAAATGAAGTTACACTTTTTGTTTCAAGTTCTCACACCAAATAGAACACAACAATATCAGATATTATATATGGAAACAACAGATTTTTCCCAAGATGCTTGTTGTACGATGTATAATGAAACTCCACAACATCTCCCATGGATGTTTCATACTTCTCTTTCTCAGGGGTTTGGCTAGAGCCTATGTGGCTCCATGATGCCAATATGGCAGGGTGGAAAATGAGCAGGGGTTTTGTGGTTTCCCATTTCACTTCACTTGTTGTTACATACATATATGTTTATGCACAAATTCTTCTATACATTCACTATTATGTTTTCATACTTTCTCATTCTCAATAGACAACCTTGGTTAACTAATTACAAAAATTATTCACTATTTTCAGGAACACATTGTATATATTAATTTTACCCCTATTACTTTCTCTTTATCCTTCCTTTTTTATTTCCCTTGGTTATCCACTAACATAGCTTTCTGGTCTCTTTGCAAGAACTAGGTTTAAGCATGGAAAAGGATGTGAAAACCAAGTTTAGAGAACAATATCATATATTATATATGCAAAAAATAGAGTTTCCCAAGATTCCTTGCAGTCCGATGTACGATGAAACACCACAACATCTCTCGTGGATGTTTCATACTTCTTTTGCTCAGGGGTTTGGCTAGAGTCCATGTGGCTCCATGATGCCAATATGGCAGGGTGGAAAATGAGCACGGTTCTTCTGGTTTCCCATTTCACATCATTCATTTCTTTGTTACATACATATATGTATAGGAAAAAACTCTTGTATAGATTTACTATTATGTTTTCGATATTACCTCAAAAGAAATTGTGCCTTCTAATTCAATTAAATTAAAAGTTTATGTTGAATTTCCACGGTATCTACTGTGCATGTTTCATTCTTTTCTTGCTTGGGGCTCTCAATATAGGCCATGCGCCCTCATTATGCCATTATGGTGCAAAAACAAACAAGCGTGGGTTTTGTAGTCCTACATTTAATGCGATACATTTGTTGTTTTATACATTTGGTGACATCTTTCTAATGTTCCCTCCAACCAATGTGTACCTTCTAATTCAATTAAAATACCTTCACAAAGTATGCATGTCATTCAAATCCCTAAATTACCAAGTTGATACTGCTTGCAACATCTTCACTTTTTGCAAAACCCATTTCTGATGACCGTTAGAACTAAACTAATGGAATCACTTTTCCAAAAGGCATAACTGTACTAATCAAATCACTTTCTCAAAAGCATACTTGTTAATTTGATCTTAGGAAGATAACACATAATGTACAATTTGATAGCCACTTTGTAACTGGTAAATCTAATTCTGGAACACAATTTTTTTTTTCCCATTTTAATGAATCAAACAATTGATTTTCCTATACAAAAACATCAAACATACACGATATTAACACAAAATATATAATACCTTAAATTTTATTTAAAAACCATTTTAATAATAAAACTAATACTTTACAAATTCCAATTGTATTCACTTGAGAAAATGGGATTTATAAATAAATTTTTTATTTAAAGATATTTTTTGTAATAATATTACTTATTAAAGTCGTTGATAATTAATTAATTGACATTGCAAGTAATGGATACATTGTAAAAAATGAAAATGACCTATGGTTCTATTTTATATTTCCAGAATCAGCTTCCAACTATAAATAATTGATATGGAAGCATAAGAAAACAATCTCCTGATATACACAAATTCTTCTTAATCTTTGTTGCACTACTTCTCACATAATAATACAGATGTGCACTATAACATAGAGTTTACAATGGTGTATAATATTCAAAATAAATGTAGAGATGTAAAACAATTTCTACATTAGCCATATTCATATTATCCATCTAGGTATGTCTATCTCCTCTCTCAAATTGTCAAATCATTCTGTTAAATTGTATTAAATGCAAAAATGTGAGTTATTAAGAAAATTTTTATTCAAAAAATCAATTCTACTACTATTATTTATTTAAAACTATTGATCATTAATTGGTGAAGTTGGAAGCAATGGATATAGCTATAAATAGATTTACGTCCATACAAAATTATTGATATTGAAATACAAAAAACAATCTCCTCATATACACAATTCACAAGTGAAAACATTCTACAATCCTCGGAAAAAATGTAGAGATGATATCTCTTACTGCATAGATAGCTTTCCTTGCCTTTTAAATTCACTTTGTGATGTACCTTTCATGGTGGACGCCTATTGGCTGATCTCTGTATGTTGTGCATGTGACTACTAGTTTATTTATTTAATAGAATACATATATTAAATACTAATATATATAAAATACATCAGAGTTATCATTCTCTAATTTTCTTTTTTGATTGCTTTATCTTTGTGATCAAATCTTTGATTTCTCTTTGCAAGCAAAAATATTATTTATTTATATATTTGTTCTTTTAGTTTATGCAAATATTTGAATTATTAGTTTGTTTATTTGTTCTTCGATTTGATTTTTTTGTTTCATCAAATCTACTATAGTTGCACATGACTTCCACCTACCTGTTATTTTAAATGTAGCTTCAAAAAATTTACACACAATTTTGGATGTCACTGTAAATGCCTCTCGGTGTAATAAAATTTGTACATGTATATCTTTAAAATTGGTAACTATATTTGAGCATGATAAAAATTAATTAGTGTAAATGATAGAAAAAATCAATCCAATAAATTCCTACTCCTTAAGAATAAATCAATGAACAAATACGGTGGTAGACACTAAGAGTGTTATTAGATGGAGTGTTAAAGGTATTTCTTGCTCAAATATTTACGGGTCTTTTTTTGTCTTATATACATTTAGTTCGGTATTTACAAAATACACAATATGTATATTAATTAACAATACACTATATATATATATATATATATATATATATATATATATATATGCCAATTCATTAACAATACACAATATATATGCCAATTCACTGATTTCATGTCATTATCTTATTTAGCATTGAATTTTGTGATTCTAATCAGTTATAGCATATTAAATTTTACTATTTTTTGAATTTCATTTTACATTTTTTTTCCAAACTCCCAAACAACCTCCTAAACCCACCAAACAATTTGAGCCTTGTATGTATGCTAAACAAAAAGTATAAAATCATTATTTGACACAACGCTATACAAACTATATGAAGTTGAGCACTGCTTAACTGAGTCGAAAAACAATTAAACTGGAAAAATAAATGAGTATCTCTAGCATTAAAAGAGACTATAATTAGAGATGGTCATGAGTCATGTATTCTCTTGAGCCATTTCGAACAAATAGATTGAATTAAATAATAATTTGAATCAAACAAAAAATCAAATAATATTTAGATTAGACAGATTAATATTTATATAAACAATAAACCAAAACTAATTTTAACGTAAATTAACTATACAAATTTAACATTAAATAAATTTTTTTAAAAATTACTTAAGATTAAACATGCAACTGCATCTTAAAAAAATATTTTTTCAGCCCGCATATCTATATCTATCTATCTATATTTAATAAAAAAAAGTTTAAGACGTTTTCCTTTTATTTCCTCGTTGAAAACCATACATTCAAACAAGCGAGCAGTTGTTTTCCATTCCGACTCCTATAACTCAATGAAGGATGAAAAACATGCTGTCTAGATTGCAGAAATCCGTGAATTATTGTTGATGAGGATAAGCATTCGTCTGATTCCCGAACACTTTTCAATCATATTTTCTTAATGGGGCGAGTTGATATTGTTTGCTTTCCGGCATAACTTTAAGTCGACGGTATTTGCAGTTTCAATGCCAGCCAAATAATGTGGACAAAAATTCTTTTGCGAGCATATACACGTGTATAGGAGAATAAATATCGGATAGAAACATAGTCAAAAGGTCGAATCTTATTACTCAATCGTCACGCCAATATGCGAGGCCAAGTTGGATATATTCACTCTGTCTCTTCACACAATGCACGCTTCCAAAACGCCTTTTCTTTGAATATATTCACTTTGTCTATTCACTGCATTTATAAGAAGCTAGTGCAACCGTTCATGTACCATCATCAATCTCCATTAGCCTCCTCTCTCAGTTTGATGGAGAAATTGGTTAATACACTCGGAAGGCGTCCTGCATTACGAAGCAGAACTTGTAAGGCAGCCAAGAATGACTTGCCCATATTATGTTTACGACTGACAAATATTATGGGGAAGTCAGTCTTGGCTGATTATGTGTTATGCTTCTCATGCGAGACGCTGCATGATCAGTGATTCGGAGATTGGGATTTCTTTGTAGTATTATCCTTACTTTTACCCGTATATGAAAGGTAAAAGATTTCAGAAAACAATGCATTCAGATGTTAGTAACATTCATGGGAGTTTTTCTGCTTCTGAACAGTCCTGAGTCAAGAGAGTTAATTGTCTATGGCTGTTATATATCACTCTTAGTTTTAATTTTTATTACCAATCTCAGATAGTCGTAAAACATCGTTTGACAAGTTCAGGATTGTTGTTTTCGAGTCCATGACCGGTTATTCAGTTATTTTGTTAAGTTTTATTCGTCCAAAATCCCAATCCTTTGAGCTCAATTGCCCAGCATCGATGTGCTGCTCCCTAACCCATCGTTTGCCTAGCACCGGATTTGAAGCTAAGCGTGCAACTAGGTGTCGATATTTTTCTTTTTGTTTTCAGGCAAGCCACTTCCTAATTTGTTTATGGGTGACGATATGCCCATGGGTGAGTAAAGAGGAATGTTTATGGGGGCCTTCATCTAATTCATTGGATATTGGGTATCCGATTTTCCTGATATTTCTTTTTAAATATTGAAATGCCATATTTTGTGTAAAGAAACATAATATTATTTGGTCGTTGATGTGATTTAGAGGGTGGAAAGTATTTAAATAATGTTTTATGTTTAGAAAATCTAAAATGAAAATAACAAAGTTTTAATAGGTTAATTTAGATTAATGGAGGTACATGCAATTAAATAAGTACAATAGATCTAAGCTTAAATAAATAGGGTGTGAATAGAGTTGATCCTACCAAATTATATAATTCATTAGAAATGGAATAAGGTACATAATGATAATTAATTAGCAATAATCAAAGAATGAGAACTAAATTGGTGACATTTTAGAATTGGTCTAATTAGATTTGGGGACAACACATGTATATTACTAAGCTACTCCAAAGTCTATATTAAGGTTTAACTCTATCAAACTATAATTTTATGAATCTATAACAAATTAATTGTTGCATATTTGTATTGGAGTTTGAAATTCATCTTGGTGATCATTGGTATTTTTCTATTATTATTTTCCTTATTTATTACATTCTACATTGTTCATTCTAAATGCTAGGGAGATTGACAATTACAAAATATCTTCAAGGATTGTCCTTACGTGACAAGGAACTTTTGTCTAGATTAGGCGTATGAAGTTGTATAATATTAATAAACAAGCAAGCACCTAAGTGTTGTTTCTTGCATATATTCCCCATGTTTCATGACCCAAATGGGTAACCACTCTATTGATTTGGTGATTAAACTAAACCTCAAATGTCTTTGGGCCATATGATTTGCTTAATGAAGTTCATCACTATTTTGATTCTTGTTGAATTGAGTGGGTTCAATTCTTTTAATTTTTTACTAATGTATTTAACTTGGGTCTTGAAATATTATTCTCAATTAGGAGATCATTTGGTTAATAGAAGAAGGTTAGATGTTGATTTATCAGGGTCCATTTTTTATATGATCATGACATTGAGATGTAGGATTTGGTTTCCTTTGACAACCTATCAATCCCAAAGAAGATGGTTTTGTTAAAATGGAACTAATTGATAAATGAGTATGATGTAAATGGATAAAGAGGCCTTATAATGATGTTAATAGTCTCATTCTAGGATATCTAACATCATATGATATTTAATTATACACATAGCATATTTGATATGCATTACAAAGGTTTTTATTCTATAATTTATTTAATCATATTTTAATAAGGTTACGCCGCTATCCCTATAATAGTCATACATCACCAAACAATAAGGGTTAACTAGTAAATGATAGTAATCATCTATTGCCTATTGTTGCCATACCTTTATTTTTCATTTACACTACTAAATGGATAGTCATATGTCAATAAATGATCATAATATTATTTAATCATCATTTATGAATAAAGTATTGTGAATACAATGCAATTCAATCATGGATCACATGAATCGTCATGATAAATTTTGGAATACTTCTACAATAATTTAAATACTATGATACTAATGCCTTATTCAATAAGTCTATAACAATTTAATTCTTGAACTTGATATGATTAGTCATGGGTTATGAGAAGGAAAAATAGTTATTTTGATATTTATTAAAAAAAATGCATTCTTGTGAATGGTTGTAATGCATGAGGAATACTATCACATCTATTGCAAAAGGACTATTATAAGTGAGTTCAAGAAGGTTTTTATGTTAGTTGTTATTATTACCTCATCATTTGTGTAGGATCATGTTGTAAAAGGACCAATGTATCTAAGAATAGATTATTAGAAAAATGGGAGACTCAATTATATGTATTAATTTTTGATATAGCAATGAATATAGTTAGCCCTATCATAAAGAAGCGATTCTTAAAAACTACCTACTTTAGTGATGGAGATAGAATCGGATTCTAATATTGCAAAGAGAGACAAGAGTTTCGAAATTGGTGAAAAATATTATTATAGTCATCAAAATACTTTTATTGAGATAATTTGATAGTCAATAGGATTGTTGTGATGTTCATTAAGGAAAGGATACAATTATTGCATACATGTGTATGGAGGTTATCACAATGACAAGTGATATGAAATTTTAATAAAAGGAAGATTACCATGAGTATTCCAAAAGATCAAATGATTTCCAAATAAAATTATACTCAAGGTTTGGTGGTCTAAAAATTTATTTCATCTAGATCAAAGGTTTCTATACATTATAACCTCATACTAGTCATGTATTGAACATTTCATATAAAGGTATCCTTAGGAATATCACATAAATAAATCCTATAACTAAGAACACTAAAAAGTGATAACATTTCTCATGAAACCTTGAATATTTTTCCACCCATAAAAACTCACAAAATCATATTCAGAGGACAAGGAACTATCAAAACCATACAAGACTAGTATCATGATCTCATACTATCGAAAAATTATTATAAGTGACATAAAATAAAATAAATATCTCTCATAATATGTTATTTTTAGACTACACAAATTGAAATGGGTAGCCGTCCCCTATAAACAATAGTGTGGCTGGTAATTTTTTTTCACATGACTGGTGACAATAATGTGACACACCCTCGAATACCACGGGAATGGTGGGGAGACTAGACCTCGTGACCTCTTGCTTACAACACTATGATTTAGCCAATCAAATCTCTCGTAATATTATAATATAATGATAAAAATAATTATTATGGATTATGGAGTTATCATACTTGTTGAAAATGAAGGTAATTTTGTAGCTTTGAACTTGTAAAAGTATGTGATTATAGATCTAATTAAGTGTTCTTTATTAACAATTCTTTGTGTATGATTCATTTTTTTAGATCAATTTTACCAATTGTAGAAAGAGACAAAAGATTTTAGAAGACTTAGACAAGAAGATAGAAGTGACACAACATATACATGGACAAACCCTTTCGGGAAAAAACTCCACTAGAATCAATAGTTCTTGTATTATTTAACCTTAGATCAAGATTACATTAATATTGTGCCAATCCTTGATTGATATGCTTCCTTTGTCTTCAACAATCCTTCTTCACAACCTGCACAAAACTCTCATACACTTTCTATAGCACAAGATATCCATGCATTCCATGTGACCAAGCATGAATCCACACATCACATGCCATGCTTCAAACCCTCAGACATGCAAGAGCTCAATCTGCAAACCTGGTACCCTACTTCAAACTCTAATGCAATTGCTAGAATTCATAGATAATTAATGAGCATGTAAACTCATCGAGGTTATCAAATACAAGAGCATAAATATCCTCTCAAAAATCTATGCCTAGATTGTCCAAGTATAGTTCCAATTTTGTAATTTGAGTTCAAAGCAAAGTCTTCCTCAATTTAGGTGCCCCAAACTGAACACTTAACTGAACGTTGGTCAAGAAAATATCTTGCAATCTTCACCTCAAAGTTAATGTCAAAGAACGGGCCCACTTAACCGAGCCTTGTAAATATATTCTCATGCAAAAGGTGTTAACTCAAAGATTCAAACTTGGGAACCCAAGGTAGGTCCAAGTCAATCTTAGTTAACTGAAATATATCTCTCCACAAATTCATGCAAACGTTATGCATGATTGATCATCCCCACTTAATTGAAAGTATCCACCTATTATCTATCATGCAAATAAAGTTATTAGTCATGAAACTAGATTCAAATAGCATTCAACTCAAAATAACTACACGCAACTAAAGATAATTGAACCATAACTAAATGGAACTAAAGTGAACTGATACTGGAATGAACTCAACTAAACTCCACTCATGTAAATATCAATCCCTATCTTGTAGGATCTTTACATGCATTACTAAAGTGTTATCAATCCTCCCAATAGTTAACTTAAGCAAGGTGGGTTCCACCTTCCATTTAGGTGCCCCATGTGGTCCTATTTTGTACGAGCTCTTCTTGGGTGTCCTCACATGTTCCTATTATTTAGGAATAATTAAAAATTTCAATTTACATGTCCACTTCATTCAAATTTAATCTCTTTCTAATCCTAGTTTTGGGTAACACTTTCCATGGACTTAGAAGATACATGAAATATATTTAGGATTGCAATTAAATGGAATCCTATTCCCAACATTCTCCCACTTGACATTATACATTTCAATTATTCTAAACAAGGAATCATTATTATAAATCAAGTACAGGACTCAAGGCCAATGGCCTTCCTGCATGAAGAGATATGATCTATAGGAATTGGTTTCATAAGATAATCTACAACATTGATCAAAGTGTCAACTTTCTCAATCAATACCCTCCCACTCTCAACCATTTATCGCACAAAGTGATACTGAACATCAACATGCTTAGTACGAGTGTGATCTACATAGGATTTTTGGCTAAAAAAATAACACTCTCACTATCACATTCAAGTTTAATTTTCTTTCAATTAAAACCAATACCTTTCCCAAGTCTTTGTAACCAAACTATCATTGGTAGAACTTCATGCTATCAACATAACAACAAAAATCTAGAAACAAGTCCCTGTATATCCACCATCCTACAAAATAAGACTCCAAGGTAATAACACACATAGACATATGATAAAAATCCTCTAAAGTAATTCATTGTAGTAAAGTCTGACCAATCCAAGAGAGGTTCCCCCCTCATATAGAACACATATACCTTCTGGAACTACCACTGCATAGGTAATGTCAAATCTAAAAACAAAATCACAACATTAACAAGTCCTCCTATAACACTTCACATAGAGGACGTAGCTAGCTCTATCGTATTGTCAAAGAAGCATACAATTGTATAGGAGTGGATTTGCACCCCTTATGAAAATTCCCCTTTTACCCTTCTTCACTTTAGAAAACTAAACACTAAGTCTAATGTCCATCTAAGCCCACTACCTTCATTCCACTTGGAAGTTGTTCTATGTTTCGACAGAGGAATAATTGTCGGGGACGCCTGGATAATGCACAGACGTCCACATGGCACGCTTACGTCCTTGAAATATTATCATGTTTAGAGCCTATAGAGGCATTACACTTCCCATTGGGAGTTGATTTGTAATGCCCTTTCAGGCCAACCGACCTGAATATGGATTTTTTCTTCATCCTTCCTTGAAATTTCCTCCTACATGCATTTCAATTTCTTCACAACTTCTTTTGCATCCTTCAAGCAATCTTCTCACAGGCTTAAGCATTCTAGCCTTCATTTTTAGTCATCAAGAAACACTCTTGTTCTCCATAGCAGCAACAACATCACTCCATCAACTCAGTAGAGAAAGTGTGGAACAACACCATTACGATAGGGTTGAGTTCTATCATTTTCTCCCCCATTATCCTTGAGTGCTCTTAGTGGATGTGGAAAGCTTTCTACACCTCTCCTCTATTATTTGGTTGAGTAGCAATTTACTATTGGTAGTGTTTTAGTGTTCTTTACTTCATTACTTCATTTATCATATTATTTCTCTATTGCTGCAAACTTGGTTGTCCATGGTGGTGGAAACACCAAAATGGGGGTTTGACTGAGGAAAACCCCTATACAACTCCAAAAAATTTCCCCCTTTATTGTGTGCACGTGGAAGTATACTTGAAGCAAGCTAGAAAATGAATTCACTTGTGAGATAATTCTTGCCACCTTAACTCTTGTGTACTTGCTCTATTATATTCGTACATATCTGGCCTACTTCATAGTGTTGTTTTGGCCCTTTGGAAGTAGTTAGCTAGGCTGTTAGTCTATTTTCCTGCATTTGATCTTGATTCTTTAGTCCTCTAGTCATATCGATGCCATCACACCTAAGAGATGCCAGCATGTCGTGTTATCATCCCAAAACTGTATTTTTGTCCTCAAGTAGAGAGCTTCCTGAGGCACAGTGTTCAACCTAAAAACTAGCTCGCCTAGCCCCATTTTAAATCTGGGGACAAAGGAGTGATTGAAGGGCCTCACAGTCCTCATCATTATCGTCCTACATTTCCTAACACCCCTTTAAGCTGAGGTAAGTTAGGGAATCCTTCCACTCTAGGCTCTCCATGACCTGGGGCCTTGAATGTGGTTGGTCTCCCTCTCTTACATTTTTGGTGAACCCAATGTGAACCAACATTTTTTTATATGTTGGTGTTGAGGCTTTCCTCTTGTCCCTTGCAATCGTTGTGCTCTTGAGTGTTTTGAAAGTTGATGAGCATCACAACCCAATCCAAAACCACTAGGTACATTGTTAGGAGAATGATACAACACCTTCCAATGGAAAGGATGAAGGTCACTACTAGTTCTACAGGCCTTCTCTCTGATCCCACCATTGGTCTAGCCGCATAGGAGTAGTTATCGAGGAACAAATTAGGATTCTCTGATGAAACCGAACTCGTCCCCACTCCTCCAATGTCTCCTACACATCATCAGTAGATGACTATGAGGTCATTGAGATCCTTTTGGAATATGTCTCCACCCTTTGCAAAGGGTTGGGTACCTTAGAAAATCACTTCTGAAAGAAACCCAAAGATGGCCAGAGCTGCTCGGGTCATTAGTGAGTTGAAGTATATGGTAGGGAAATATTGAACAAGTGTAGAGCTCTTGGTTAGTCTCAATAGTCTAACTAATGTCTTTTCTCCTTCGAAAAATCCTAACATTGTATGAGGAATCACCTTTGAAGACAATGAGAGATAGGTAGGGATGTCGATGCCTCCTACATTGATGTACATGGCTAATGCCATACCCTTGATCAATGTCTCCTCTGCCCCCAAAGGACCCAAAACTATTAGAGTAAACAAGATCCCCTTGGGTTTTAGCTTCACCCCTCGTATCACCTCTAATGGTGGAGGCTTTGGTGGGATGAGCGGTGGGGGCTTTGGTAGTGGTGGTGGCTTCAATGGTGGAAGCGGTGTTGGAGGTGGTGGTTCTAGTGGAGGCCATGGTGGTGGTCTCAGTGGAGGCCCTACTAGTGGCAGTGACTCTAGTGGCGTTTCTCCCGGTGGCCACACCGGTGGTTCTGGTGGTGGCTCTGGTGACGGTTCTAGAGAAAGTTCCTCTGGCCCTTTATCTTCTAATGACCCTATTCTGAACACTCTCCTTTAGAATATGGGTAAGATGTAGAGTCAGTTAGCTAGTCTTTCCCGAGGCTCTACCCAGCCTATCTTCCAACCCTTCTTTCAGCATAGCCTATTGTCAGTTGCAATCCTGAATAGTCCCTTCCCTCAAGGAATGGAGATTCCTAAATTTGAGTAATACGACAGAAAAAGGGACCCCACAAACACATGTGTCCACCTTTAATACCTTGGGCACATACTTCTTCCATCATGATGCATTGATGACCAAACTATTCCCTTGATCTCTCAAGGATACAACAATTAAATGGTACTATTCCTTTCTTGATAATTTCATCTTCTCATTTGATCAACTTGTGAAACAATTTCTACGACATTTCCAAGCTAACATCAAACCAAACATTACCTTTTAAGATCCCGTCTGGTGTAAACAAGGAGATAATGAAAATGTTATTGATTCATAGCTCGATATCAAGTGCTCTTCTCACAAATCTTGTATCCGCTGCTTGATTTTGATGTACAAAACATATTCATAGCAAACTTACAAATGCCTTGGAAAGAGAATTTTGCACTCATGAAATACCCTTCTTTTGTGCATTTGTGTGTAGCCCTACGAGAGTATCAATAGACAATGGTTTAGTTTAGGGACCCTCCTCGCACTCTCATTCTGAATGAAAGTTCATTACACCTATCTCTAAGAAGGGTAAAGCTATTGCTAATGTAGTAGCCTCTACAAATGACAACGTCCTTAGACACAATCAAAAGTTCACAAAGTTATCTGAATCCTATGTTTCCATCTTGCAAAATTTGTTGAAGGATAAGATCATAACTTTGCCAAACCCTAAGCATCTTAAGGAACCTTACCCTAATTAGTATGATGGAAGTACCTACTGTCAGTACCACTGAGTTAACAGACATGATACCAAACACTATATGCACCTAGGTCATGAGATACAAGATCACATTGAGGATAGTACTATTCATCTTGATGATAGCGAGAAAAATACAAACAAATCGATGGTGAAGGTGAATAGTGAACTATAAATATACACATACCCGTTTCTGTCACATTCTGCTAACATGATTGTTGATCATATTGATTTTATCACCTAGCCTGAGGCCTATGTTAACATGGTCATGGTTTCTCCTACCACTCAACCTATGCCCAATTCCCTAAATGTGACATTCACGTCGCAGGACTTGCCCTTAAATAACAAGCCATGTCCCCTTTATATTCCTACTCACCTCAGTGCCAACATTATAACAGGGGTCCTTGTAGATCCTATGAGTCAATTTAATGTTATCCGAAGAAAACTTTGTGTCTTAATTCAAGCATAAAAATAGAATACGAAGAAACCAAATCTACCATTTGCACGTATGATGCTCTTTATTTGAAACCATATGGCTCGATAACTTTGTCCATCCTAGTTAGACCTAGGGCTGTTGACATAGTTTTTGATGTCATTCCAAAGTCAAATCTATTGAGGATGAAGCTAGTCATTCCATGGTTGGCTTCCATGAATGAGATTTCCTTTGTGATTCATAAGTGTTTAAAATTTTCTCATGAAGGTGTCGTGCATGTAGTGCATGACACTAGATACTAGCCTCTAGAGTCCCATAGGGGATATTCACTAGACCACTTTTGGGCCACCCTGATTGGTTTGCTTCCTCCAAGAACGGACCTACTTTACAAGAACTACGTAAAGTACAATACCGGGGGCAAGGGACAACCAAAATTGGCTCTTCCTGCAGCAGAACAATCGGCTACCTCCTCTTCCCAAAATGGAAATGAGAAGATTGCATCCTCCCGAGCCAACTCGTTAATTCCCCTTTCTTGGGAAGAGTACTGGATGAGTAAGCCTGGCTTCTACCAATTGAATTCGATGATCCCTCCTTGGTGTAGGCCAAATATTAGGATATCGGATCTCTGTAATGAGCCTCCTAGGACTTGGTATTATTTGTTTAGTAGAAAGAAAGGTTCCTAAAGGAAATTCGATCTATGGCCTCCTACTGCTCTTGCTCCCAAAGCAATAAGTGCATAGAGGCCCACTACCAAAGCACTTGAGCTGGCTCCCCTTGTTGTTTCCCAACCTGTTCTTCTTGTTCCCATTCAAGAGTCTATTGCTCCACCCAAAACGGCTGTAGTGGACACTCCCATGGCTAAGCAAGAGCCTTTCATTCCTTCGTAGCCTTTGACCTTCAGTTTTAACAATCGCAAAAATTGCCTTGCATGTAAGTGCAAGTTCCAACAAAATACTCTCATGGCCGAGTAGGCCGCCTTGCATAAAAATGAAGATGAGATGAACGCCCCTGTATCAGGGCCTCCTACTATGTCCTCCTCTCTCCTTCCCTTTGCTTCTATTCTAACCAACTTTATCTCTCTTCTAGCTTCTACTACGAGTTTGAATGTTCCTGATCCTTAAAAGGTGTAGGTGTTCATGGCTCCTTCAATGGAGCCACCTTTACTAATGTCCCTCTTGGATATCCAACCTTTCCCTAAACTCATAGATATGACAAACACTTTTGTGGTGTCTACTACAGTCCTCTCCACCTCATCTTCCTTTAAACCTCTTTCCTCATATGTAGGGAGTTCACCTCCCATGATGGAGTGGAAAGTGGAGAGTGGTTCTTCCAGCAATGGAGGATGAAAGAGGAGCCCACCTTCTCTAAAAGGTGGTCCCATGTTAACTTGTTATGTCCTTGTGGTAGAACCATTCCCAGCTTCTCCCAAGTTCGTCACTGCTCCTAAATCACTCGGTGAGCCTAGCAGTGAATCTTAGGTGCAAACTTCCCCATTTGTTGAGGTAAAACATGGCATTCCTATGAAGGGAATGTTCAACTCTCTGGACAAGGTTTTGGCCTTATCGACAATCTTCACAAAATCGCTAACTTTAGCCGCACAAGATCTTGGTGGAGAGGACGTTGTGGGGCCCTCTTCCTTAGCCCTTGTTGTGGGAGGGCCAGATGCTCCTCCTCTTAATATCCCACCACTACAAGCTCATCCTCCTTCCTTCTATGATGATATAGAGTGGGAAGCAGATGACCTCTTGGTTGATCAGTGTTAGGCGAAGGCCTCTTCTTTATCTTTAGATTAGAAATGTGTGTGTGTGTGTTGTGATGTGTTCCTCCATGACCATGCTATGTGTGCCTGGATGACCCTTGTCACCTTTGCTGGTACTTGGATATAGCCATGGTTTTTTTGTCATAAAACTTCCTCTATTTGTATCATCATTCTTCCATGTTTGTGACTTGATTTTTGATAAATTGGAGATGATGCAAAGTGTTGGGGGAATTTAGGCTTCCCTTCCATGTTGACCCAATATTTTATTTTTACTTTTTTTTCTCATGCATTCCTCACATGGCCTAATATAGTAGGGGGTTGATGATAGCTCATTTTATATACTATTATCATACTTATATATATTTATGAGTAGTTTCGACCTCAGAATATCAAGCTACCCCTACGCCCTTTGTTCATGATGTCTCTTGTTTCCTTTTTATTTTATCTTTCTCTCTTCTTTGATTGAGTTGTCCCTCTTATGTGTCACAACACCACTTCTTCAACTATTTTACTCTCATAAAATGCATTCATTGTCAATGAATCTTTTCTTGAGAATCTTCACAAACTTCTGTTAAAGAATCACATTCATGACTTGAGACCCTAACAAAAATGTGTTTCCTTCATCATAGGTTCATAAAGAAATAACTTGAGACCTTCCTTTGAAGTGGGAACAATTTTGATCTTCCCCTCACATGGGGCAATATTCTTTCTTTTTAATTCCTTGATGAAGTAAACATCTTTCAAAAAGATTC
>VDFB02336175.1:0-10129 GCA_007258455.2 Sequoia sempervirens
TTATTGTTGGAACATCATGCCTTTTGGTCTGAAGAATGCTGGGGCTACTTATCAAAGAGCCATGACTACAATCTTTCATGACATGATGCATGTCTTCATGGAAGATTATGTGGATGACATATTGGAAAAATCATACACCCGAGAAGGACATCTTGAAATATTATCCAAAATATTTGCAAGACTAGAGAAATCCAAAGTTCGTCTCAACCCTAAGAAATGTGTTTTTGGGGTCAAATATGGAAAACTCTTGGGGTACATTATTTCAAAAAAAGGAATTGAAGTAGATCCCACAAAATTACAGGCAATTATGGAAATTTGCCTCCACCAAAGAACATCAATTAGTTGAGATCACTACATGGACAACTGCAGTCTATACGAAGGTTCATTGCACAATTGGCCGACAAAAGTTTACCTTTCACACATTTACTGCATAAGAATGCTCCTTTCAAGTGGGATGACAAATGTGAATTGTCTTTTCAAAAAATCAAACAATATTTAATGACTCCACTAGTTCTCGTACCACCAAATCCCAACAAACCACTAATCTTATACATTGTCGCAACAGAGACATCTCTGGGGGCACTGCTAGCACAAGAAGACTCTATAGGAAAGGAATGTGCAATTTATTACTTCAGTAGAACACTAACAAGTCATGAGCTCAACTACACTTCTATTGAAAAGGCTTGTATGGCAGTAGTTTTTGCTTCACAGAAGTTTTGGCATTACATGTTAACCCATACAATCAATCTGGTTTCAAAGATTGATCCACTCAAGTATTTGTTAAGCAAAGCATCATTGACAGGAAGGTTAGCAAAGTGGGTAATGATTATGAGTGAGTTTGACATCCATTATGTTGATTGCAAGGCAATCAAAGGACAAGTTATCACTGATCAATTAGCTAAAGCACCACTACAAGTAGATCATCCCCTGCACATTGAATTTCCAAATGCTAATGTCTTTACTGTAGAATCTAAACAACCATGGTCCTTATATTTTGATGGTTCTTTCACTCAACATGGATCGGGGGTAGGCATACTTTTCATCACCCCTCAAGGACACTCCATTCCTTGATCATATAGGCTGATGTTTCCATGCACCAATAACATAGCCAAATATGAAGCATTAATCACCGGACTTAAAATAGCACTAGAATGGAGAATTACAGAATTACAGGTGTATGGCGACTCATAGCTAGTCATTTATCAAATCAATGATGATTATCAAACTAAAGATGACAAACTAATACCATATAAAAATATGGTTGATGACTTCAAGAAATATTTTGTGGACATCAAATTCACACAAATTCCAAGGCTTGATAATAAAGCAGCTGACGCCATGGCTATAATAGCATCAATGTTACTACTCCCAGAAACTTAGAATCACTATGAAATTCTAGTGGAACAATCATTTACACCTGCTTATGATACACCTAAAAGCCAAATCATTTGCCACTTGGTAGGATCCAATTCACCTTGGTACGGAAAAATTTATGCCTACCTCAAAGACGATATCTTACCACCCAATTTATCCCGTAACCAAAAACACAATTTTATCCGCCAATCCGCTCGCTACACTCTTATTGCTAACACTCTTTATTTCCATGGTCTTGATGGTACTTTACTTCGATGTCTTGAACATGAGGAATCTGACAAAGCTTTACAAGAAGTTCATGGTGGCATCTGTGGTACTCATTCGAGTGGACTAACCTTATCCAAGAAGTTGATTAGAATGGGTTACTATTGGCCTACAATGGAGAGGGAATCATTCACTTTTGTGAAAACATGCTCAAAATGTCATATTCATGGGAATCTCATTCATTCTCTTGCACAGGAACTTCAACCATTCACGCCAACCTGGCCATTTTCTCAATGGGGGTTAGATCTAGTGGGCAAGATTCATCCTTCTTCATCAAATGGACATAAGTTCATCATCACAGCTACAGAGTATTTTACCACAAGTGGATTGAGGCAGTCCCTCTTATTAAAGTTATCGGCAAACAAATATCATCATTCATACTCAACTATATTATTTGTTGGTATGGCATTCCCAACTCCATTATTACAGATAATGGACGTCCATTCAAAAATTGGGATGTTGATGAACTTTGTGAGAGATTTCACATTCAACATAGATATTCAACACCGTACTATCCATAAGGGAATGGCCAAGTAGAGGCCTCAAATAAAAAAATATTAAAAATCTTGAAGATTGTGAATGATTCGAGGGAAGAATTAGCGCGTTCAACTCAATCCACTTACTTATATGGGCCCTCTGAGGAACCCATTATGCACCCGAAAGCCAATAGGAACAGCATGCATTTTGCTCTTGGCTCTATGGAGTAGAGTATACACTACCTTTAGAAGTTAGCAGATTCCTCCTCGAGGAGTATCATTGAAAGATCTTACAGCAGGATGATGAATACAGAGTTTCCCGACTCCAAGAGCTGGAACTCCTAGATGAGAAGAGACAAAGAGCAGTTGATCATTTGAAAGCATATCAATAGATGATGTCTCGCAGCTATAATCAAAAAGTAAAGCCATGTACCTTTCAAGTGGGTGATCTTGTTTACGAGAAGGAAGAACACGCAATCGATTAAAGATAGAGAAGAAAGTTTGAACCGATTGGCTGAGTCCTTATCACGGTGCTCCCTTGGAGTCTATGGGTCCGAGAGCCACCACAGAATTGTGCTGAAGAGGGACCATTGGCAGACAACGGCAATACGAAATTATTATCGCCGGAAATACAAAAATAAAAATCATCAAAAGATCGAAGAAATAAAAATCAAAATTTTCAATAAAGCGTTAGAAAAGTCTTGAAATAAATCGAAGTCTGAAGAAATCGAAGTCTTCACGTCCGCAGAGTGAAACACGGCCTTGGCGATCTATTAACAAGAAAAATGCAATAAAAATAAATAGTGAAAACCTGGTAAATAGACGCTATTTGTAACTCTCCATCTATTAGTTCATGTTCTGCATTTAACTTTTTCAACCTTCATTTTCATACATCTTTTTCATCATTCATCATCTTAGGGCCACACCAGCACCACGCTATCATCATTTACCTCGAGCGATAATGTCTTATCATGGCTTGATTTATTGTACATATTCATTTTAGCAAGTTGTGTCAATACCAAGGGAAAACATTGGCATACTAGGGGAAATCGACTTTCAGGTTTTTACCGAAACAACGAGACAACGACATCAAAACAGACAAAACAAAACAACTAAATCAAACCATATCGATAAAACATCCAATCATTGATCTATATCATAGTAGCTTTTAGTTGCGTACCTTATCATGACTCATATCTGGATGATCTATAATCTGAATAATGCTTGGAATAACAGTATTTCATTTTTTGAACAATGGTTGTTTAATTTTTCAATATCATTTCTCTGGAGCACACTCGATGATGTACTGAACTAGAAAGGCAAGGAAAGTGGATGATTTTTCTTTGTCTATTGTATTGAATTTAATCATCCATTTGTTGCAAGTATGTCGTGAGACATGATTTTCCAAAGTTTATCATTGATGACAGTTCCAAATTTGCATCAAATGGTGGTTAGTCTTTGTCTGTTCATGCAAGAAATGCTCAGGTCATCTCGGTTTAATTATACCTAGATGCTTGTGTTCACTTGATATATCAAACATCATGAAAGTTGTACTCAGGTCATCATTGGTGCTAATTTCCCCTCTGATGCTTGTACATACTTCCAACATTTTCAAATGCTCTATGATGATTTAAGCAGGCTAGCCACAAGGCTCAACAAAATGGTTGGTTTCATTTAATTGCATTTCATTTTAGATCATTGTACATAACTGCATATTGGATTTGCATCAAGAGTTTTGAAAGGCCAATGGTTGTCATGTTTCTTTGGACTATTTGTAGAGGACAATGCAGATGTTTGGTTCATTATCATTATCATTTATCGCATCATCATTCATTTCCTTTATATCATATATTTCATCATTTCATTCATTATCATTCATATTAGTTTCATTGATATTTTATCATTTCATTCATTATCATTCATATTAGTTTTATTGACATTTCATCATTTCATTCATTATCATTCATATTAGTTTTATCATTTCATCATTTCATTCATTATCATTCATATTAGTTTCATTGACATTTCATCATTTCATTCATTATCATTCATATTAGTTTCATTGACATTTCATCATTTCATTCATTATCATTCATATTAGTTGTTGGTTGTTTTTAATGAGCAACCTGGTTGGTATCCTATTCTACCTATGGAGTAGCCATCTCCAGTCAAGGGCAGCTCGGAGGACCTGGACCAACTGACAAGATTTAGTCAAAGACTGAGGTTTTCTGCACTTTAGGCTCTGCAGAACCAGGGCGGGTATACCCACACAATGCCTCAAATAAGACAAGACATTGCTTTTTATAGCGGATGACTCGATGCAAAGCGTTGAGGACCTCAAATGGGGCTAGATTGTTAGTAGCTCAACCTTGAAGCAACGAGGAGGTAGGACACATACTAAACAAAAGATATTCAATAATTTTAAAGGGTTTTCTAAGAGGAACTAGGCTGCAAATAGATCAGTGCCTAATCTAGGGTCATGGAGTCACATTCAAAAGATGGAATTCATCTGCAAACTGAACTCAATCAGTGGATTTTGTTTTCCTAATGCCTTACACCAGCTATCAGTGCCTTACACTGACAATCCAGCTCTTGTATCAACTAGATTCTTCTTACCAAATCCAACTTGTACACGAACAATCACTGCTACCTGCTAAAAGGGTTTAACTGCTTCCTTGAAACAGACCTATCAACAAATAACACAATCCCATGAACTATGAGAAGATGAACAAAAACACCTTATGCATTTATTCAAATGATTAAAAGCCTACAAATGTGGAGACAATCTGATGATATGCATGAAAGATAAGCATCTTCATGTGTTCTTTTCTCAAATTGATTGATTTATAGAGGAAATCAAAGTCACAGACCAAAGACTCAAAATCATGACTCAAGACTAAACCCTAATCTATCCCAGGCTAATCCCAGACTCAGAAAAATGTGGAACAGAACACCAAAGTTCGAAACCAATAGGTTTGGACCCCTTACATCTAGCCAAGAAATTCTCCTTTATAGGAATAGGAGAAGCAACAAGCCACTGGCCAGATGAGAATACATGTCAGTAGCTGACAAGGACAAAAGAATAAAAACCAGCACACAGGCCAAGAACAGAACCTCCAACTACCTCACTAGTCTCATAAATGTCATTGGTCGGGTCACAACTAGAAGAGACACTCCCGCACGGATGAAGCCAAGCAATTGATGTCAAATCTTCCGCCAAATCTGCGTGCCCATACTCGAGCCATGCCCTCCTTGTACCAAAGCAGTGTCACCATGAATGCAAATTGATGGAGCCAGCGACCAACTCTCTATCGCCATGAATGCAGGTTAAAGTCTTTGCGCACAAACAGACAGAAACCCTAACAGTGGTTAGATTGAAAATTGACCATCGATCAGCCATGATCAAACGGTCACCGTTTAAAATTGATTGGACCATTGAAAACAAGCCCATGCCTACAAATTGGTCTCCAAGTAAACATCGGGCACCTTTAAATCTGAAGTTAAAACATCACCGTTGAATATCGGCATGTGCACACTGATGGTCTTTAAGTTGTTTGGGAGGGCGAGGGAAGAGATGTCGCAAAGACACAGCCAAGTCAGACATACATCTTGGCAAAGTCAGTAAGATTCATCAAGCACATGAGTCAGGAAGACATGGCGCACTTGGCAAGACATATAGCAAAGTCCACATCAGGTACCGAAAGATATTTCCTTCATCGAGTGTCACCAAGACAAATTAGAACCTATGCCGATGAGGAACACACCACATATCTATCGGCAAGACCGAAGGTCACTCGCCGAGACCCAAGCTCATACCGAAGAGAGCACCTTTTACATTGTTCAAGTCGCTGTGACTTATAACCTCCTTTCACCGATGAAATCACCTGCCAAATGTATATCGTTGTAGCACACAATCATCGGTGAGGAGTCATGTAGACACTTCACTGTTATACCGAGAAGACCCTTAGAAACTTGTTCGCTGAGAGAAGATAAGACCTTCACTGAAAGCCACACATTGAATCACCGTCGGCAAGACACGACCCCATCGCTATGACACATATCGAAACACAAGTCTCCCCAAAGCAATAAAATCCTTCACCACTGGTCGACACAACAAGAAGATATCGTCGAGACTTCTCAGCGAAAGATAACACACACATCAAAAGCAAACCAAAAGATACCGTCAGTAAGAACAAGAGGATTTCGCCAAGAAGTCACCCCGAAAACCAAAGGGGGCCACCACAGTCAACCAAACACATGGGGGTTAGGGAGACATCGGGGAGAGAAACTGAGGTTGCCAAAATTTATACCAAGCACAAAAGTTACAACGAAGGCAACGCGAGGGCGGCAAAAAGAACTCAAGGAGACCAAGGGGAGTTGGGAAGACCTCCACTGAAAGGGAAATGCCACAACGAAAGGAAAGGCCATCAGTGAGACACAAAGAAGTCAGGGAGACATCTCCCCGACGCAACAAACGCAAGCCGAAAGGAAAATCCCAGGGAGACAGGCAGCGGTCACCCAGAGGTTACAATGAAAGCCAAAGGTCAGGGCGAAGGAGAAGTGGGGCTGGGGAAAACGGTGACAAGGGGCCGGTAAAGGATGAGAAATGGGGCTCGGGAGAACCACTAAGTGAAACACGAACCGGGTGAACAAGTCACCGAGCAAAAAGACAAACGGGGCGGGAACCAAACAGGGCCGGAGCCAGGACCAGGAAAAAGACGGGGAACAAAAGGAACAAAGGACAGGGCTGAATATGGAGAACAAAACAGAACCGACACGAGAAAAAGAAGCCAGCATATAGGGCAGGCGGGATAAAACCCAGGATAGAAAACATGAAGAGGTTCAAAATGATGATTCATCCCCAGTCCCAGCGGAAAACAAACAAAAAGACAAATGAGGGGTGAGGAGAAAAGAACCGGCCAGAAATGAGAAAAGAAAGGAACACAAACCTTGGAATCAGGGACGGGATGGATCGTGAACAGATAGAACTCTCAGGTGGAGAGAGGTTCCTGGACCCCTCAAGCATCTATTCTGCCCTGATTTGAAAGAAAAACCAAAACAAAAGCGAAAGAAGCATGAGACGAATAAAACCCCAAAAAGGAAAAGAAAAACCGAAGCCTAACCACAGTGTACTGTAGATCAAAACTAGGCTCCAATATGTGGGAGCCTTTAACCGTCTTGAAAATGAACACCCATAGCTAAAGTTTAGTCGCAAAAAACCGGTACAACTAGAACACGAAAACAAAATTACCTTGGCATAGGCTCCAGTTGGGGATGTATGCCCCTGGTGGGCATAGCAAGAATTCAGATCACTGGGAGAGCAGACCAGAACAAAAAAAACCAAAAACAACGAGGAGCTAACCGGACAAGGTTAGCAGACACAGCAAAACAAAACCGACCAGAAAAGCAAAACCTAACCTAATGTTCATGGAAAAAGAAATGCTTCAGATGAAGCACCATTTCGAGAATTGTCCATGAACAGGCAATTCAAGAGTCACATTGTTGATTCCTTTGTTTCATCTGATGACACTAGGCCACCAAATGAAAAATGAGAGCCAATTTTTTCCCTTGTCAAAAACTTGATTCTCTATTGCCTTCCATAGACAAAATCTGATAACACTATCATGAACTGCCCACAAACTAGCTTGGTCATTGGCCATTTCCATTGAATCACTGTCCTTTCGAATGCCACCAGCTACACTGTCAAATTGCAACAAGCCATCAAACACTGATTGGAGATTACAATCATCATGGTACATCTCCTTGGACAATTCATGGTCATGTTTTACTGAATGTTTATTTGCTTGGACTAGGAAATAAAAACATTCATAATTGACTTGATTCATGACATCACAAAATTTGTCATCAAAATCAGTCTACAGATCAAACTAAAAGCTTTGATAGACAACTTCTTCACTAACATGTAAACCAACACTGCACATGTCAATGGCAAAAGACTCATATTCAGGAGTATCTATGTGCTGGTCACTGCAACATGGGCACATCTTCTGATACTCTGGTTCTAAGGTGTGCACTGATTCATCTTTCACATTTGCACTCAACTCAAATTCAAACACACCAAGTGAGGGCTCAAGTAAATCAACATCAACAGGGACAGCAGGGAGGCAACCAAGTGCATTGGTACTCAGAAGATTAGGAGCATCAAATAGGAAGCAACTGTATTCAGCTTCACCCTCCACCACATGACATTCATCAGTATATGCACTATGCTCAAACTCCTCAAAATGAGTACTTGAGACTTCACTTTGATCATCATGATCACTGATCACACCATGGCATGGGATAATACCCTGTTCCTCATCTGCTTCACCATCCTCCGAAATATTACAAGGAAAAAATTCTTGCATGTCTACCCTGTCATCATCCCATGTGTCATCAGCTTCATCACTGCTGCAAGGACTTGCACATGTATCAACTATGGGTTGAATGTAATGCTCATCTTCTGGCATATTCCCTTTACTTATTTGCATTGTTGTCTGACTTTCCTCAAGAGGACAATTGTTGTCTTCACTCTGAGAGTCTTCATTTTGTGCATAACCATGTTTTTCTGATTCAATCATCCTTATCCAATCAGATACTTGGTCAAAACTATAGGGCTTCAGATCTTCCAAGAAAGTATTCAGCCCAGGTTCATAAATCTCATAGAACAAATCAATGCATTTAGAGTCATCGGGTCTGGAATCTTCTAGAATTTCTACCAAGTAGTCCAAAAGTCTTGAGAACAACCTATATGGTGATTCTCCTTCCTATCTCTTGAGATCATATAATTTTTGAACCAAAGACTGTTGACCCATCATGCAATCCCTTTGAGGGCATGGTACAACACGTCTTCCTTGCATATTTTTACTTTCCATCTCACATGGAAACCCTCATGAACCGATACTCAATCACTACTAACCTCGTACAGGGTTCTTAGTTACAACATTCATGAATCCAAGATATTGATTGAATAAAAATTCCCTAAGATTATTAGAGACACAAAACGTACTTCACTAAATGTAATAGACATTACATATTATGCACTTTGAAGTATGTATAAAACTACCATTATCCTTTCCCTTTGGTAGTGCTAAATCACTAGATAGGGAATAACCATTTCTTTCTACGGTGTTCAAAAACATGAAGAATACCTGGCAACATTGCAGCTCTGGAACATTCTTCAAATCTTCAATGGGTTTACCTTGATAGAGTCGCCACCTCTTTGCAGAGGACAGAACTTCAAATGATATGAAGCTCACTTACATATAAATCTTTCTCTGATTTCATCCGATAGAGCACCATAGATCTTGTAGCTTTCAGGTTCACTACAACAAATCTTTTCTCCAAGCCTGAGATTCTTCAAACTTTGAACCTAACCAACATGGCAATTGATATGACTCTTTGATAAGGCAAGATTCTAGTCAATCCCCAGTAGATTCGCCATCTTGTTGGTTGTTTTTAATGAGAAACCAGGTTGGTCTCCTATTCTACCTATGGAGTAGCCATCTCCAGTCAAGGGCAGCTCGGAGGACCTGGACCAACTAACAAGATTCAGTCAAAGACTGAGGTCTTCTGCACTTTAGGCTCTACAGAACTAGGGCGGGTATACCCACATAATGCCTCAAATAAGACAAGACATTTCTTTTTATAGCAGATGACTCCTGATGCCAAGCGTTGAGGACCTCAAATGGGGCTAGATTCTCAGTAGCTCAACCTTGAAGCAACGAGAAGGTAGGACACATACTAAACAAAAGATATTCAATAATTTTAAAGGGTTTTCTGAGAGGAACTAGGCTGCAAATAGATCAGTGCCTAATCCGGGGTCATGGAGTCACATTCAAAAGATGGAATTCATCTGTAAACTGGACTCAATCAGTGGATTTTGTTTTGCTAATGCCTTACACCAACTATCAGTGCCTTACACTGACAATCCAGCTCTTGTATCAACTAGATTCTTCTTACCAAATCCAACTTGTACACGAACAATCACTGCTACCTGCTAAAAGGGTTTAACT